>JAHSPW020000001.1:20080293-20160293 GCA_019985065.2 Arctostaphylos glauca | reverse complement strand
TATGAATCCAATTCAAGCTTGGATCAAAGCTTTGTTTCGATATGGCTCCTTAAGAGTTGCTTTTTTGTTTCACCGGAATGAATTAGAAGAATTATTGTTTTCGAAACTTATTTGTCCCGAGACTATTTTAAAATGTAATAATACAAATTCTATGTTTGGAAATTTATTGGCTTAAATGGGTGGAGTTTGTTTTTTTATCCCATATATCTTACGTTTGATTTGAAGAACTCAAATAAATAATAATTTGACTAAATGACTAAATTATTCTAAGCATTACAACATTTATCATACCATGTAATTATAATAATAAAAAATTAATTCTTGAAATGTCTTCATATTCATATGCACATGTAATTAATAAAGGCGAGTATTTGCACATCATTCATTATGTTATTTGAACATTTGCATATAAGTGTATTATTAACATGTAATTAATACTATAAAGTAATTGAAATTTACGGGATACAATCAAAATTAAAAAAATTAAGTTTTTTTTGAGAAAATAAAATTTTAGAAATAAAAATTACCCTACTATTGTTGCTTATTTTATTTATATAATTAAAAAAATCGATCAGATAGGTAAAGAAAAAAAATTAATATTAATATTTTCTTGAAGGTCAAATGACATGAAAAAACATGTGATGAGGAAGGTAGTATTTTTTGCCATGCAGAAAAGGTAGTATTTTTTGCTATATAGAATGAATTTGTTTTAAGGCAATTAAGATTGTTGGTATCAAAAACTAATGAGATGATCTCGTACTCTTGCTTTGGTTCTTGCAAACATGTCTAGTTGCCGGTGGTAGTTATCAGGTCAAGGACTCTCCGATGATTAAGTTAGATCTCTGTATTGAAAGAAACAATGATCCAATTTGGCATCGTTTAATTCGCAGATTAAAATTGACGGGATTAAGAGTCTTGGAACTAATAGTTTTGGAATTATTTGTCCTGATAATATTTTAATACCAGTTGAATCTAATCCCATATTTGGTTTGAACTGGATTACTTTCAAAATATCCTACTCGGGTGTCTAGGATTTTTGAACTTTTTATTGGTTTTGTTTCTGAACAATCTGCACATCCACAACCAGAAGCATAGTCAAGAGGCACTTAAAACGTTGTTTCTGAAGCAATAGAGCTTGCGACACACCATGCCGCTCTTGATGTTATAGGCATGGTGGTGGTGGCATGAGGCATTGGAACAGTAGTTGGTACGGCGATAGCAATGGTTAGTGGCGGCGGCGGTGGTGGTTAATATGGTGGTTAGTGGCGGTGGTCGGTATAGTGATGATTGGTGGATGTGGTCGGGAATGAGTGATGATTATTAACGGTGGTAATTAGTGGCGATGATCAGCAATGTGGAGCTAAACTGGACTTATCAAAGACTTTTTATCATACTAATTCTACCCACTTGATTATCCTAGAATTAGAACTCCTACCTCTTTTTTTCTCGAGACTCAATAGTACTAAGCATGATGGATAATTAGTTAGACTGAATTGTTACTTCAAGATACAAAATTTTTTAACAAACACGCGGTTAAAATTATTTTGGTATAATTAGTCTAATCCAATGACTTAATTTTAATTCATGAAACCAATACAAGTCTGAAAAGTTTTTGAATAATATTTCAAAAAAAAAATCATATTACATATAGAATAAAATTTCACAACTTTAAAATCAATTCAAAATGACAAATCATAATATTCAAAAACAAGTTCTCAGCTATTTTAGTTGAAAAATCACGAACCATGGGTTTCGTAGACATACAACATATTAATTTAAGTGTAATTACAATGTAGGTCTCATATTAGGTCTGATTACCAAAAAAAAAAAATTGATAATTAATTTTTTTCCTGTACTTGCCAAGATTGGAAACTATACACAATACAGGTCGAACCACCATATAAATTTTGGTAATTTTTTTTGGTATGGTACATGAAGGAAGTAAAACTTAATTAAATCAGCTGAGTTTTTTCTACTAAATAAATTGAATGTACAACTCGGTAAAAATGAGCTCTTGCGCGTGTGTACATTGTTGAGACAGGCTATGATATTGTCGACCTGAGAAAGACGGTTTAATAGAATGGAGTAAAAGATAAAAAATGATTCCCAATTATCTCGGGGACAGTTCAAATCAGATAAAGATGAGGAATACTAAGTCAATTCAACTTATAACGAGAAGTTTAAAGTTGCATGAAATTCTAACTATAAAAGATAAAGGTCTGGGGAGCCCGAATATGACTTATTTCGTTAACTACCAATCAGAAGACACTTTTAATTTGTTTTAATTAATGAGGAATTTGAAACTGGATTAGGACTCAAATTATTGTGTAAAAAACTCTATAAATAAAGGTAAGCCTTAGGGTGAAAAATACAGTGTAAATTGCTATTACAAGCTACATATTGAGAGTTATCTATGATTCTCTGACTTAATCAAATATCATAGCGTCTTTCCTGTCAAGAGGCAAAAGATTCTTTAATAGTTTCTTGTCTTGCAAATATTAGGTCACAAGAAAAAGAGATTGTAAAAATATTTGTCGAGTCTTACAGATGTATTGACTTTCTTGTTTAAAAAAATCACATACATGCGGTACATAGGATTACTTGTACCATTTTTGTACTCGTACAGTATTAATTACTTTGGTTGAATTATGTGTTTAGTCGAGAGGAAAATAAACAAGGAGGCAGGGGCGAAACCAGGATTCAAGGTTAAGGGGGGCCGAGATTTTTTTTCGAAAAAGAGGGGGTCAAATATAATTTGGGGGGCTGAAATCTAATTTTTTTCTTAATTTTTAAAATTTATACCTAAGTATTAAATTTTTTTTAAAATTTTTAAGAGGGCCAGCCCGTAGTCTTTATGTAGTTCTCCCTGCAAGGAGGAGATTACTGGTTGGACACACCACTTAATCCTTGACAAGAGAGGAGCGCCCGCGTTGTCGCCAAAAACAGTTGAATACACTACTAGACACACTTCCGAGCAATTATTACTCCCTCCAAAAAACAAAAAACAAAAACAAAGAGACAAATCTTTGGATGTAGCTAGCGGTATAGGGCAGGTTAGGTTGATTGAACCCGTGATCAATCATTCACCCAATTAGTCCCCACCTACACAATCATTCACCTAATTCTCCATTAGTTGTCCAAATGGGTGTGAATATTCTCCAGCTTGAACCGTTCTAAGATCCTGTACAGTGAACAGCTAATTAGCGTCAATCGGGTTGTTTCTAACCTGCTGACACTCCGATGCTAAAATCAGAACATTTAAGAGATCAAAGCACAACAGTAATTGCACAGTAAATGATAGCGTGGCTAATTAATGGCCTGTGATCTCGTATTTATAAGCCATCGAGTGCCCGTATTTGGCAATCCAATCTTTAGAAAATCTTCCCTTATTTGCTGATACCAAATCTCAATCTTTCCATGTGAAATAACCTTCCAAACATGGTGCATTTCTAAACCTGGCTATTGCCTTAATCTATACTTTCCTAATTGAGACCTGTCATTCTTCCAGAAGGTTCCCACCGCCCTAGTCAAACGACGGGCCGATGGGTCGGCACTTGGCAAAGCACCCTTGTATCAGACCCGTTTGGCTTATTTGGCCGAAGACCATGTTGCCGAAGTCGGACCCGTATCACTTCGCAGACCTGTTCATCGAAAGTCCGTTCGATCAATACGCCGGCCCGAGTCTCACGCTACCGATACGACCTTGTTTCTCTGCCCAGTCTAGTTTTCATTTAAAGGGGGTTCGGCCCTATTATTTCGGCCCTCGACACTATACACTATCAGCTCTTCACCCAACCAAATTTACCCCAAGAAACCACCAATGGGTTGTGAAAATAGAATGCAGTTTCCCCTCCCAAGCTCTAGAAAATAAAATAAAATAAAATAAAAATAAAGCTCCAATAAGTATTTAAAAGTAATTTTGAAAAGTGAAAAATGAAATGGGCGACTTAAAGCATAGTGTTGACAGCAATAGGACTTGGGATGGGGTGGGGGAATCTCTTTATCTTTTGCCCTTCTGCCAGATTTGGAGGCTTTTTATTTATATCTTTAGGTGGAATGGAACAAATCCTTCATTCTTCCCGCGGTCCTCCTTTAGCTTCCCCTCAAAAGAAGGAAAAAGGTTTCTTCTGAATTGTGTGGTGTCCAACGTCCCCTTACTTGCTGAGCTCTTCCTATTTGCAAAAGGAAAAATGTGCGCATTTGACCAAGTCAAATCAGGCAAAAGGGTCTGGCATCATGTTTTTGTTAAATCTGAAACATAAAGGAAGTTTAGACCAGTGATGCCTAGAAACTCTTAACGTTGTCCTGATTATTTGAATAGTTTTTTGTGTATCAAAACGACACTGTTTTGACATACAACACGCTCTTTTGCTCACAGTACATGTATAGCAGGATCTCTTAGTCTGTGAGTATACATGCACTCTCATTTACCTGCCATAAATTATCTGAACAATGAATTTTTAATTTATAGTCAATCTAGACTTATTTATTAGGTGAGTCAAAATTAAAGCCGGTTTAATCACGCCGATTGTAAGTCTTTTTTGAAGTGGTACTTCAAATTTCGTAAAATTCCAAATTTATATATCGAGCGGATTAGCAACTTGTCCTGACTTGGTTTCAAAGCTTAGTGAGATTCAAAAATTGTTCAAGCTGTTGTTTGTGTTATTATACATAAATCCGAACTCAAGTAATTTTTTTTAAATTTGTTTTGAGATATTCAAACTCAACTAGGAGGAGTAATTTAGGACAAATTACTAAGTGTTTAATTGTGAAGTCAAATAATAAATTTTGGGTACAAATTATAAAATGTTTTGGTGTAAAATTAAAAACTCCACTTGTATCTTAATTCATCTGTCACTGATCCAGTAGTTTGGTTTGTTCAGTGGCCCTAATTCCATCCTCAAAACTGTAGAAAGAAAGTAGACCACATAAGATGGCAAATATATATAAATAATGCTTGTTGGTTAGGCTTTGGCGGAAATTGGGGCCCTGCTGCACAGCAGGGTGCTGTGCGCCAAAACGGCGTCGTTTTGGCGCATAAAACACTGACCGAAAATTGTTCGGTCAGTTTTTTACTGTTCGGGCAGTGTTTTGCGCACTAAAACGACGCCGTTTTGACGCACAGCACACCCTGCTGTGCACTGTGCACAGCAGGGCCCCCGGGTCCGGCTTTTGCATCTTCTAATCATAATATTTGCTCTCCGTTGTCACTTTAATTGGAAACTTCAGCTTAATAAATCATTTCTTTGATGGGACACAAAGTCCAACTCCTCCTCTATTTGGAAAACAAAATAGAATAATCAAAAAATAGCTGGTCTCACTCTCATTGGACCAAGCGAATGATGCATTAGAATATAAGCTTATACTATAATATTATTTTAAGGGTAAATTTCAGTAACCTCCCCTAAGGTTTTTGATAATTACAGGAATCTCCCCTCAAGTTTTTGAAATAATACCGACCTCCCTTATTTTACCTGAAAATGTTGTCTGACCCTCTTCTTGCCAATTTCGTCCTCACTATGTTAACACATTAAAAATAATAATTTCCCACGTAGGTTAGAGACTTTAATGCCCTTAGTGTCTTGAAACGTCACAAAGGTTCCATACTCTTCTATTTCCTCAAGGCTGATCATCAGACTCCCGTCACTCCAAACTCTTCTATTCCATCTTCCATCTTCTGTCTTCCATCTTCAACTAATTGCCCACACGATCATCAACCATTGTCATTGTTACGAAAATTAACCATTCTTCAACCATATACCGTTTCCCCTATCCAGAAGAAGACAACCATTGATGATCCACATATCTTGAAATATCAAGTGAGGTACAATAGGTTACTCTCAATGAGGAATCACCTATATGAGTGTGGAGTGGGGCCGCTTCCATGAAAATTTTAAGGTTGAATTTTCTAGAACACTCATGAACAACTAGGCATTGTCTAGGCCCAAAACTGACACAACCGTGAGAACATAAGGAAATATTGTGTGAGGTCTGTTATCTTGGTTTACACAATAGCTAACTTCAAGGCATCGCAACCACTGGTTAGCTAGTAAATTTGATAGATTTTCACAAGGGATGGTTCAACGCTACAAGCTACCTACCCTTATGCAGAGAATGTTGTGTTAAACTCTCTCTAAGTGTTTTGCATTTCATTATCATATCTATCCTAAAAATCTTATTCATGTAGAAAATTGTTGAAAAAATAATTTGAGTTAGCCACTTTGGAGCTAAATTAAAGTGGGTCCTATACGTCAATTGGAATGGACCGGAGGTGTTCGGTAATCTCTTATATTGGGAGATTAACACCGTGCTAAGAATTCGTTAAAACCATTTAAGGAGTGAAAGAATTTGAATTCAAAGTTGGTGATTGAAGAAGGAAATATTGTGGGTTTTTCAAATTTGTCACTTTGTCTCACATTGAAAAAATGTTGGGAACAAGTTGGGCATATAAAAGTCAAGTTTTCATAGGGGCTTGGCCCTTTGGGTCTTTTGTGAGCAGGCGAGCGTGCACTATATTATTGCTTTGACCACACGCGCGTTTTGCTGTCCGACTGGCCGTGCCGTGTTCGCCTTGGGACCAGGGCTTGGGCTTTATTTCGACCCTCTTAACCTTTTTTGGCCCAGAAAAATGAGACTCTTATTTTTAATTCCTGAACGTTTTGAACTGGTGCAATCCAAACAACCAAAACAAGACTGTTACCTAACAGTTACGGACGATTTTCTTTTGAACAGTTGCAAGTGAAGCCCTTCTCCCCAAACTGTTGCAAACAAAACCCTTCGCAACTGAACCAATGTGATTGGAGCGTGTTCACCTCTGAACAATCATGTTCGATACCTTTTGGGCTGTAACGAACAAGCACCTAGTAGCCTATTTAAGCAGTCCCTCCTCTGGCATTTAATCATCCAATTTTGCAACGGAGCATGCAATGCAATACTGCATATAGAGAGTCGGGAGAAGTTTGCGCATTTTCTGTTTGCAGTGCATAAAGCCAAAGTGCTGGGACATTGTACTTAAAGTTCGTTTTATCTTTGGAGACAGGCATCTGAATATGTGAGCACCAGTGTGGGAGCAAAATCTGCTTTAAGAAAACAGTGTGTTCGTCTACCATTTACTTTGATTCCGTTTCTTTTGTTTTGGGTTCATAGAGAAGTGGATTTTTCCTACATTCAAGTTTTCCCACAACAGAAAGATTCATGAGCCCAGGAAAATAGTCCAGTGAAAAAAATGTGTTACGTTGTTCTCTTTACCATTACCTACTACAAACATATATTCCCACGAAGAACAAGAAAATAAAAAAGTATGCGGCTCAAAATAAAATTATGAAACAAGTAGCCGGTAAACTAAAAAATGGACTTGGGACAAATGGGAGAGTTAGAATCTTGTTGGAACACACTATAATGTGTGCAGAAAAAATATTAGTGAGGGAAGGAGAAACCAAGGAAATAATTCTTTGTATATTTGCTTGATATAAAGCTGATGATTACATGCGCCTTTTATAGGCTTTATAAATTCAAAGCAAATAACAAACTAATACACACATATTACTTGCACTTGTATTTTGTCAAACAAGGCAACCCACTGACTAATTAAAGCCACTCAAGCGTTATCTGAATATGTGAAAACATCCATGGCAGTCCCATGATTAATATATGGGCTACTTTGGTTTTATTTGACCTATTTAAACTATACTTTCAACAAATCTTTTGTACAAATTCATAGTTTTTCTAAAGCATATTTTTGATATTTTGCACATACTCCCGCTGCTGATTTCTTTGCAACAGCTGAAGAAACTACAATTGGACTTTCTCACACTGTGGTGGCGGCCATCGACCCAGAATAACTCTCCAAATACATAGTCTGTTGGAAAACCAGCTTTCTTAGCCTTCAAAGTCAGGTTAAAGCTCTTCTCTTTGCCAAACTTGAGAAACTTTAAACTTTTGGGTTCGATAGAAACTGAAATTTCTAGTGGCTTGACAATGCGGGCTGTATAGGTACCTAGTGGACCAACATTCTTCAGCGTTCGAGTTAGGGTGACTGAGCGAGAGAGGTTAGGGACGGTTATTGAAGGGTAGTTGAAGTTGAGTTGGTTAGTATTGTTTGGACAGGTATAAGGTGCCTGAGAAAAGAGTTGAATTATGCTTTGGTTATAACCGGTGGCGCAGAGGAAGTCTAAGTAATCGTTGATGCCTAAGTCGTAGACGAGCCTTGGATCCACGGCGCGGGTTGGTCGTATATGTCCATCATTGAAACTAAATGGTGTAGCCTTGAGGAAGTAGTTAGCTATAAAAACAAGCCACGAGTGGGATCCACAGCGCGGGTTGGACATGGTAATTTTTTAGCATCGAGACCGATCATATAGATTGAAAGCCTCTGGAAAACTGAGCCCTAAGGTGGCCCTCTCAACCCCCCAGTTGTTGGGCTGCCTAGATTGTCAAACAGTATTTATATACGAAGTTCTGTGGAAGTAGTTAGCTATAAACTTCACTAGCTATCTAGCTAGTTGAATACAAGAATGGTCAGATATCAAGTTGGCACTACTGTAGCGAGCAATTAATTGAACTAAATAAAGAGGAGGGAGATTGATTGAATTTAGTTTATACCAGTAGTCATGATTGCTGATTTTATTGCAGCAGGGCTCCAGTCAGGATGGAGTTTCTTGAGGAGGTCGACCACTCTAGAAACATGAGAGCATGACAAAGACATACCAGACTCCATGATAAAGGCAGTTGTGCGGTTTGTCGACTAAATGTACTGCTTTTGAGGAGGCAGCTATTACATTTACTCCAGGAGCAGTGATATCAGGCTGGGAGTAAATATACGCCACAAAACCAAAGAAGAAATTAACATGAAGGGAAGATTTCAATAGGTTAACATGCATCAACACATTGTATAACAACCAAGTGATGAAGCTACATGATTCTTGGTCAAACCTTGAGGATCTCTGGGGTTATGGTGTTTGGACCCCTTGAGGAGAAAGAAGCCATGAGTGGAGCAGGCTTTTGGTTTAGTTCTGTGAATAGACCGTCTATACGACCCAACGGAACACTGTTATGCAACACCAAAGACAAAGTGTAAGGAATTGATGCATGTATTCAATAGCTACAAACCTGGACGTTTTAAAAAGAGATTGAGAGAGAGATACCCGGTAGAATTCAGGTAGGCAAAAACAGCAAGATCAGCAGTGTAGTTGATATGGGATGTGGGAAGCACTTGGGGATCGGTGATGAGGTCATTACCATCTGCCAGGCCATTGCAGAGGATCATTTCGGCAGCATCTGCCAAAGCAGCAACCTGTCCCTTCTCCTCTCTTCCACTTACACCCCTCAGGCACAACAACATCTTACCCCTCACCTTCTCAGGGTCCAGTGATGCTTTCAAACTGTATGAAAATTGTTTAAGGAAATTCAGGTCACTGCTTATGCGATTAAATCCTAAAAAGAAATAGATTATGGGAAGATTGAGGATTTTTATGCATCCGTTTCATTTGCGTTGGCTGCCTTAGCCACTGCTCCGCTAATAAGTGGTAACAAAGCCTTTCCTGGTAAAGGCTTTGACATGCTAGCTCCCTAGCATATACAACAAAATGAGGTGGCTTAAAACATTTTATGAAAATACTAACAACAACAACAACAACAACAAAATAAGTGAGATTGAGCGTTGTTGAATAAAAAATATTTCTTTGGACCGAGAATTAAGAGTGAAGTCTGAACCTTGAAACGTAGCCCGTTATTGAGTCAAACATAACTAGCAAAGTCATGATCGATGGTGCTTGCTGCGACGATCAAGATCCAGGGGGCAACATTAGATACAGATCCAGGTTTAGGTCCATCATTCCTAGCTGAGCATATGACGATGATACCATTCCAAATAGCATGGAATGTCCCAATTGCAATGCCTTCTTTGAAGTACTGAGAAGGATCCCCATCCAGTGATAGAGAAAGGACATCAAAACCATCATGTATGGTAGCTTCAAAGGTGTCTAAAATATCAGCATCGTAGCATCCTCCGTGCTCATCAACTGTAGGCCAACACACGTTGTAAGCAGCAACTCTAGCTTCAGGTGATCCCCCTTTTGCAGTTCCATTGAACACACTCAAAACACTTGCACCTTGGATAAAGTTGCCATTGGCCGTTGACAGTGTGTGAGTTCCATGGTCTTCATAGTCGCATGTAGACTGCATTAATACAGCTTGGGGTTTGCCTCCTTCGCTAATGAAACCTTTGTTGAAGTACTTGGCTCCAATAAGCTTCCTACCAATTTATTTTCTCAATTAGCATGTACAATCAAGCAATATCCTAACTGCAATCATCAAGCTAAATAGGAGAACTATGCCCATTGCTATACTACTAAAATCACAATGACGTGATGAAAGGAGAGGAGAAACAAAGAAAAACATGCCTATTACAAGCGAACTTGGTCGCACTGTTATTCTGACACAACTCTTTCCACTCCAATGGAATGGGTCCATAACCTTTGTCACTAAAGCTTTCTGATTCAGGCCAGACTCCTATAAATGTCCCAAGAAATACTTAATCACTGCTTTACCTTTAAAACAGATGAGACAAAAATGAGACGGAAAAGAAACCTCAAAAAAAAAAACAAACAAAAGAAGTAACCTGTGTCAAGATTTCCGATGATGATATCTTCACCATATTTGGCCTCTTCCCACAATGAAGGTGGTTGAACTTTGGCCATTTCTTTCAAGCATCATAAACTCCCATGAATGGGTTGTATGCAAGTCTTGCTTTATTTACGAAAACGGATAACACGTTGGGATGCTCTGCGTTGATAATAGAACATAAGCACACATCTTCTATAATACAATGCTGCCGATAGAAAAACTAGGAAGTAAATGAAATGAAGGAAAAAAATGTGCAGAACACATGTTATACTTGCAATTTCTGCTGTTTCCTCCTCGTCAAGAGTTGCAGCGAAACCATTGATATCTCTTGTGTAGGAGCAAAACATGGCCGCTTCAGCCTTCTTGGTACTACATGAGGTGAGGAATCATGAAAACAATCCAAAAGATAAATATTGGACAATGGACTACTAGTTTGGCTGCAAAAGCCGGTGCTAGGAAAAGAGAGGGAAGCACGAGTAGCCCAAAGAGGAGGGGGAAATTGGTGAACAACATCCTTTTTTCCTGCGGTGCTTGCAAGATCAGTAGAGTGTAATGGCCTGGTGGAGGATGCTGATGGATTGCAGAAGTGCCCTTATTGGTTTTTAAGTTGCACTTCCACAGGCTAACAGTGCATGAATTCCTCCCACAAGGAGCAAATGGGAAAACCAGAACGAAAAATGCCAAAGCAAGAAAGATTCCGGCATGCCGAAATAGACATACAATGGGAATAAGATCCCAATCATGCATGCATGCACCTCATTTTTAGGTGAATTTCCTTAACGAATGGTTCCGCAGCCTACGTGTTTCAACATATGGTTGACAGTTTAACGCTGGAACAAACTAATCCTTTAAATGGCTGACAGTTAATTTTTGTGTCTAATGATGCTTTGTAAATAGTTAAGTTAGTGATATTTGTCTTTGTTTTTGTTTAAATTCAGAAAGGAAGTACTCTATATCTTACTGAACAAAAATAGATGGTTGCCCAAAATAGGCCTAGTTGAGGGGATCAAGTCAATATTTACTCCTGGATGTCATTATGTCAATGTGTGAGGTGATTTCCAAGGAGCCATAACATATTTATTTGACCACATCGGACTAGCCTTCTTAAGAGAGGCAATTTTGTAGGAATTAAGTCAAGGCCCCACAGAGGAATGAAGATTCAATCATGTCAAAACAAGGAGCAACAATTAATGATATTGGATGGTCCAAATGCACAAGAACTCAATACGATTTTATCTTAACGGATACAAGATTTTAATTTTTAATATGGATGAATATTAAAAAAATCCTTAATCTAAAGAAGATGAAATTAGTTTCAGTTAGTTCAAATCGAAAACATACTGTCAAAAAAGTTATCAAAGAAACTTTTGATTAACCTGTTCAAATTAGACAATACGATCATTCTAGAGGTCCACCCCTATTTATACGACTCCACCCCTATTTGGACTCAAACTTGTATTATACTTGGACTCAAACTTTTGGTTGATACAAAATGGCTAGAACTTCACCCCTATTTATACTACTTCAAAGATGATTCTAGACCTAGATATTTATCTTACAAAATAATATTTTATAACACATTCTAGAGGCATGTGATAAAATATAAAAAATCTAGATATTTCATAGGAGTTCTCTAGAACTCTTCTAGAAATAAGATATAATAGAAATATTCTAGAAACTTGAAAATATCTTTTTCTTTGGGCCTTTTGTATTGGGCTTCTCTTGGACTTCATTTATTTTTTTGGGGACAAATCAAGTTTATAAATACTATTAAGACCTTATGTTGCATTTTATCCAAATCACCCATCACAACAAAATTAGTCTGTAATGTAAACCAACCATCAATTTAGTCATATAATCATTCAAAATAATTACAGAAGAAAATCCCAGGTCCTACTTCTGATATCGCCTACAAACCCATAGTTGTGCTGATTATGTCTTCATGGCAGCTTTGGAAGCAACTACTATTGGACTCCTCACAGAGTGGTGGCCATCGGACCACAAAATTTGCCCAAATGCATATTCTCCAGGTGCACCAGCATGGTTACTTGTCAGAGTCAACTTAAAGCTCCTCTCTTCACCAGTCCGGTCGAACTTCAAAATATTTGGCTCCACTGACACGGCAATCCCTCGAGGTTGGCGAATGCGTGCTGCATAGACAGCCGGTGAACCCACATTCTTCACTGTCCGGCTCACTGTGACCGAACCAGAGAGGTTAGGGACGGTAATAGATGGGTAGTTGAAGTCAAGGAGACTGGCATTGGTCGGACAACTGTAAGGTGCTTTCGAAAATAATTGAATAATGCTTTGATTATAACCAAGACCACAGAGGAAGTCCAAGTAATCATTTGTGCTCAAGTCATAGACCAAGCCAGGGTATGCCGCACGGTTAGGTCGTATATGTCCAGCACCATAACTGAAAGGATTTGCCGCCTCAAAAGACCCATTGACCATTGGGTTCTTAGTGTTATCTCTGGTTCTTGCTGTAAAAGATAAAGAAAACAAATAAGGGAAAGAACTAGTACCATTTCTTGATAAGGAATATGGAAATGAGGCATTACCTGTGGTCATGATTGCGGATTTAATGGCAGCAGGACTCCAATCAGGATGCAGTTTCTTGATTAGTCCGACTACTCCCGAGACATGAGGGCAAGACATAGATGTGCCGGATAAAGCTGTGAAGGAAGTCCGACGCTTGTCAAAGTCAGTTTCGGTTGCGCTACGTGCTTCAGTATAGGCAGCTATAACACTTACTCCTGGCGCAGTTATGTCAGGCTGAAACCAATTTGGGTTTAGAACATTCAAACAAAAAGGAAAAACCAAAAATGAAATGGACAAGCAAGCATATCTATAATTCCTCATCAAACCTTGAGGATTTCTGGTGTCAAAAAGTTCGGACCCTTGGAGGAGAAATCAGCCATGAAAGGAGCAGGCTTTGTCTGCAGATTTTCTTTTGAAGCAGTAATATATCCCATTGGATCCCTGTTCAATAAATGGTACAAAGATGAAAATGTAAGGAGACGGGAAGTCACAATGTGCAGGATCAAGGAGAGGGGAGGAAGAGAGAGTTACTTGGTAGAATTGATGTACGAAAAAACAGAAACACCGTCTGTGTAGTTGATATGTGATGCTGGGAGAAAATGCGGATCAGAGATGATTTCATTACCATCTGACTCGTCATTGCACAGAATCATTCCAACAGCACCAGCAAGAGCAGCCTGCAGGCTCTTGTCCACTCTCGCAGTGTCCCCTCTCAGACATGCCAATATCTTACCTTTCACCTTCTCATGGTCAAGTGTTCCTCCCTTACACAGCATACTGTGTTGCAATCATTACAGTTGGTATTACAATTAAATTGAATCTAAAATAGGATTTGTTAGAAAGATTGTTCTTACGCTTCAGCAGCAGAGGCATTCTTGGCTTTAGCTTGTGCACCGGTAATAAGGGGATAGAATCTCTCTCCTCCCGGCAGAGACTTAGTAATGCTTGTTCCCTATGCATTAAGTAAGAGAAGGGATGTGAGAGAAGAAAAGGAGTATTGAGTAAAAAAGAGAGGAAATAAAAAATGAAACCTGGAAATGTTTTCCATTTTGTAGTTCAACAAGAGTTACAAATTGGCGATCAATGGTGCTTGCTCCAACTGTGATTATCCAAGGGGCAACATTTGAGACGCTGGAATCAAATGGTCCATCGTTCCCGGCTGAGCAAACAACGACAACACCATTCTTTACGGCATGGAATGACCCAATAGATGTGGAATCCAGGAAGTAATCCGTAATAGCCCCACCAAGTGAGACAGAGAGCACGTCAACACCATCGTGTATGGCAGCATCAAAGGCTTGCAAGATATCAGCCTCATAGCAAGCTCCGCCTGGGTCGTCTCCAGAAGGCCAGCATACCTTGTACGCTGCCACATGAGCTTTAGGTGATCCACCTTTTGCAGTACCGTTGAAAATGCCATATATATTAGCTCCGTGAACAAAGTTCCCACCGGCAGTTGACAGCGTGTGAGATCCATGGCCATCCTCGTCTCGCGCAGAGCTTGTAGAAGAGTTTATTGCTCCTCCATCGGCAGCATAACCTTTGTTGAAATACCTAGCTCCAATAAGTTTTCTGCACATTTTCCACAAGTGGCTCACCAGTTTTTGTAGCAAAATCTTTTTGTGGCAAATAAGAAAAAGCTTAGTTTTTCTATTAGGGTTTGACACCACATAACAAGGTGGATGAAAAGAAGGGCATACCTATTACAAGGGACACCGGTGCGGGTGTCATTCTCACAGAATCCTCTCCACTTGGCTGGAACGGTTCCGAAACCTTCATCACTAAAGCTTTTTGACTCGGGCCAGACACCTAGCATAGAGATGTGAAAACGTGAGATATCACTTTTAATCCTAAAAAGTTTAATGCTAAACTAAATTTCGAGAAGAAAAAATTACCAGTGTCAAGATTTGCGATGATGATATCTTCACCATAATTAGACTGGTTCCATAGAGAATTGGAGTGAACTACACCATTCTTCTCCAGCAACATAAAATCCCATGAATGGGTTGTGTGCAAGTGTTTCACTTTACTTAAGAAGACGGAGACAACGTTCGGATCCTCTGCATTCAAACAAAACGTATGCCATTTTTTTTTTGTTAGTACTCCCACATAAGATATCATCAAAGTTGTAAGAGACACCAGATGAAGGAAATATGTTTTATACTTGCAATTTCTTCTGCTTCCTCCTCGTCAAGTGTTGCAGCAAAACCATTGATATCTCTAGTGTACGAGTAAAATATCGACTCTTTGGCCTTCTCGGTGCTGCATCGTAAATAACAATTTCATGAATAAAAACAACTCCACACGAATAGAAGTGTCACGAAACGTAGATCAAATGAGTTCTTCAATTACCTTCCCAAGAAGGATGCAAGAAAATCATTGTGTGACTCCTTCACCTTGCTAACACTAGCCGCAGCATCTTCCAGTCCATGTGAATGCGCTCCCATGTACACTATATAAGGCTGCAAAAATAATACATTCAAAAAATACAATGGACAAATGAAAATGATGACCGCTAACCAAATAAGAAAACAAAATAATAGACTAATATGGGAAACACATTGGATTTAACCATGAGGTTTCGAACGACGAATATTGGTGATTGCATACCTTCTTGACTGCAAATGCTGGTGTTTGAAACATGAGAGAGAAAAGAAAGAATAATTCAAGGAAAAATAGGATCTTTGAGAACCCCATTATGCTTTCTCTCATTTTGTTAACAGGAAGATTTCCAGTACAAGTAAAAGAAAAAGCCAGCAAATTTATAAGAACGAGTTCTTGAGGTGTCAAGGACTTGTCTTAATGGGCAGAGAGAGCAAGCAGAATAGTCCCATGCCTATACAAATTCCTTATACTCGAAAACAATGTTTTTGCCCCTTTTTATAGTGACAAGGGATAAGAATAATAACGAATGTTCAGAATCATAGCATTTGCAGAAAACTAGGAAACCTATTGATTATCTGTTTGTAACAGACGAGGGAGGATTCCGCATCTGCAGAGAAGTTTATACGTGTAGGCAACCAAATATACATGCATGTAATTATTTCCATATAAGTGGTCAATTCAGATTCTGAATTAATTAGATTCCTTAAAAAGAGTCAACATTCCATACCATTGACCATATTGTGCGTGCATGAATATTGAATGTCTCCACTATCCAGTAAAGAAATAAATCTCTACTATTTACGACCACATTTATTTATTTTTATCTTAGACCAGAAAATTACCTTTTGGGTCAGCAAGATGCACGTATGAGTGATTGGATTCAAGAGCTCTCATGCAACGTATAGATCCAGGTCCCTCGCGTGGCGCAAAGTGAGATTCATATAATCATTCTATTTGAACATCTGAATCGTTTTTGTCATATATTATTATTTGTAAGTAAATTAAGTAAATTAAGTTAATTGGGTATCAACATCCATCTAAACTAAGCATGAAGCGGATGGTGAGACTGACACAACGAAATATGAGCAATGCTACTAATAACATCACGGTGTACATCAAGGTGTACATCATGCATATGTGACATATACTAATTTGAACACACATCAAAATTCATGAAATATTTTTCTTTTACATTTTATTTCATAATGATATGTCACTTAAGCATGATATACACTTTGATGTGTTAGTAGATTTATTCATGAAATATACAACAGGGGTTAAATAGTATTCTAACCAAGAAGAAAATACTAGGAGTCCACGAGAGACTTTGAAATTCACAAAGAATAAAGAAGGATACTTTATTAATACAAGAAGACATCCCTAATTCTACGAAGAACCTAACTAGGCTAGGTTGTTTTTATAAGAAAAGGATCAATTAAGCAAAATTACTTGAGAAATAAAAGTCAGAAGAAGTTTGCTTTGTACTGAGCTTTCATTGAATATTATTTTTCACTGAATTTGAGAAATACAAAGCTGAGATCTAATTATATGTAGACAAAGAAAATATTCTAACTGATTAAGAGATTAACCAGCCTATTGTTAGATGCCTAATTGCCTTCTAACAACTCTAACAACCATATTAATTTTGATGAGCTGGCACTGGTATTGCACTTTACTGACCTTCTTTAGCGTCTACTTCAATTGCCTTAACATTCCCCTGCAAATTGATAGGTGGGATCACCATCAATTTGGACATGAGAAATAAGAACTGAGCAACAAGTAATGACTTAGTGAAAATGTCAACCACCTGATTGAGAGAAGAGACATACTGAACAACCATATGTTTTGACAAAACTTTTTCACGAATAAAGTGGTAAACAATTTCAATTTGTTTAGTCCGGACATGAACATAGGATTGGAAGCTAAAGAAATCGCAGACTGATTATCACACCAGATCAAATGAGGGATAAAGGAAGGTACACAGAGATCAGTTAATAACTGAGACAACCACACTAACTCAGAAGCAGTGTTAGCTAAAGCGCGATACTCAGCTTCAGTGGATGACCCAGCCACTGTGTGCTGTTTCTTTGTGGATCCATGAAACAAGATTTGAGCCAAGGAAAACACAATAACGCGTGGTGGATTTACAATCATTAACATCCCTAGCCCAATCTGCATTAGCAAAAGCTGTCAATTTAAGAGGCCCAGTAGTGAAGTGTAAAGCATGAGAAACAGTGCCTTGCACGTAGGGAAGAAGACGTTTAACGGCCTGAAAATGAAGCTGAGACGGTTGATGCATGTGTTGACAGACTTGATTAACAGAGTGAGCAATGTCAGGTCTTGTAATAGTGAGATACTGTAAAGAACCAACCAAGGTCCTGTAAGTGGTAGGATCTTCATATAACGAAGAGTTGTCCACAGCAGAAAAAGACCAACAGAAGTAGGACTAGAAGAAGTTTTACAATGCTCCATACCAGATTTTTAAAAGATCTTTAGCATATTTAGTCTGAGATAAACGGATGGTATCAGGAGACCTCTCAATCTCTATTCTCAAAAAATAGTGTAAATCCTCTAGATCTTTCATGGCAAATTGAGTATTTAGAGTAGCAATAAGGGATGAAATATAGTTTTCATCACTGCCTGTGAGCACGATATCATCTACATACAAGAGTAAGATAGTGATGGAACTGGCTTGTTTATTGACAAACAATGATGAATCAGAACTATTGTTAATGAAACCTTGCCGCAGAAGAAAAGATCTAAAAGCTGAGTACCAAGCACGCGGAGCTTGACGAAGACCATACACAGCTTTGTGTAATTACACACAAACCTAGGTTTAGAGGGATCCTTATAGCTAGGAGGTTGTTTCATATAAACTTCTTCAGAAATAACCCCATGAAGAAATGCATCGGAAACATCCAATTGAAGGAGAAACCAACCATGAGTCAAAGCTAAGTAAGAACAACATGAATAGTCGTTTGTTTAACAACAAGACTGAAGGTTTCAGAAAAATCAAGACCTTCAGTTTGTTGATTCCAATTGGCAACAAGCCTAGCCTTGTGTCTTGCAATCTGACCATTAGAATGTCGTTTGAGTTTGTAAATCAATTGACACCCTATAGCATGGGCATGAGGATGTAAGGCACTAAAGACCAAATGCATTGGCGAAGAAGAGCATGATATTCTTCATCCATAGCAACCTGCCAGGCAAACTGTTTGGAAGCTTGAAGAAAACTGTTAGGTTGGGTATCAGTGAGGACAGTAGGCAGAACGTGAGCAGACAAAGACAAGGGAATTCTAGGTTTAAAAATCCCTCCTTTAGACCTTGTAACCATGAAATGAGAATTTGAGATGAGAGAAGGGGTAGAAACAGAGGAAATAGGAAGAGCAGTAAAAGGAAAAACAACAGCAGAAGGAGCAACAGAAGGAATAGTCAGGAGTGGTACACGAGAGCCAATAGGAGAAACTTCTATAGTAGAAGAAAGATTAGATTCAGAAGAAAAGGAAGATGGAGAAATATGGTTTGATGAATTAGGAAGAGAAATAGAAACAGACTCAAAGTGAGTCAGGAGAATCGAAAATGGGATAGAATAAGAAGTATTGCGAGTGGAAACAAGAGATGAATAGGGAAAAGAAGTTTCATCAAATTTAACATGTCTTGATACATAGACTCTAAAGGTGAGAGGATCAAGACACCTATAACCTTTAGTGGTTGAGCAGTAACCTAAAAAGACACAATGTATTGGGTTGAAATTTATTGCAAGTGTAAGGCTTCAACCAAGGAAAACAGGAACAACCAAAAGGTTTGAGAAAATGATAATCAGGTTGGTGACTAAAAAGAATAGTATAAGGAACCTAAAAAGCAATTGCGGAGTGTGGGAGCCTATTGATTAGATAGACTGATGTTAGCAAAGCCTCAAGTCAAAACTGAACTGGTAGAGTGGCTTTATGGAAGAGAGTTAAAGTAGTTTCTAGAAGATGTCTATGTGCTCGTTCTGCCCTGCCATTCTGTTTTGTTGTGTGTGGACATTAAGAAATAATTGGAGAAGATAGTTATTCACAAACTCTCCACCATTATCACTTTGAATAGTATTGACAGTAGTGTTAAATTGATTAAGCACATAGACTTTAAATTGGGTAATATGTTGCTTGACATCAGACTTATAGTGCATAGGTACCAACCAACAATACCTTGAAAAGTCATCAAGAATAAGAAGGTAAAATCTGTAACCTTTATAGGATGGTATAGGAGAAGGTCCCCACACATCTACATGTATCAACTCAGATGGCTTAGAATTTTGAGAGAGAGATATAGGAAATGGAATTTTATGACTTTTGACAGTATTACAACTAGTGCATGACAATGATGCATTATTAGTACAAGGTATAGAGAGTTGTTTGAGAAAAAGGATCAACTAAGCAAAATTATTTGAGAAAGAAAAGCCAGAGGAAGTTTGCTCTGTGTTGAGCTTTTATTGAATATTGTTTTTCACTGAATTTGGAAAATACAAAGCTGAGCTCTAATTATATATAGGCAAAAAAAAATATCCTAACTGATTAAGAGATTAACCAACCTACTGTTAGACGCCTAACAGCCTTCTAACAACTCTAACAACCATACTGATTTTGATGAGCTGGCACTGGTATTGTACTTTACTGACCTTCTTTGGCGTCTATTTCAATTGCCTTAACAGTTTTCAATTAAGAAAACTAAGAAAGAAAATAAAGAACTACTAAAAACCAAAGTAAAAGATTTGATTGACTTATAAAAATTAAGACTAGTCCATATATAGGAAAATGCAAAAATAAGTGGTACAAAAGTAGAATTCTCTAATCCAATTTATTACTAAAATAAAGTTTCCTTAACCTATTGAGCATCACAGAAATAAGGGATTCTCATTCAACAATTCAAAATTAGGGATTTATAATATAATTAGTCTTTGTAATAGTAAATTACTCGTGTTTACGGCACTATTAATAACATTAACGTGTTGCATAGTGTAATTTTAATGTGGTGAACCTTAGCATTGGATCAAATCGATCTCACCTGTTATTGTAAAAATATATTTAGAAAGCTCATACTGTTGTGTATTGTAATATAGATGGTCCGCATCACGTAATATTTTTGGAGAAAATACGTATGTACTATATCATATAAAGTAAGTATTCTTAAAATTTAATTAGCTTAGAAAAATAAAATAATCAAATGAAGAGAGAAAAAAAAAAGTAGAGAGCACTAATGTACCTTTTTATTACTTTTTTAAAAGTTATATGGTCAATAAATGCTAGTTAAGATTGTTCTATAACTTTTTTCGGTAATAAATCTCAACTATTAGATCAAAGCAATCTCAACTACTGTTGTGAAAATATCTTTTAAGAGTAACACACCTTGATTTGTAATATAGATTAGTCTTTGTAATAGTAGATTACGGACGAAAATTCTTTTGACACATTGATTCCAAAAATACCCTTGCACTCAAAGGCGGAACCATCTTGTAGCTTAGTTGGGCTTTAGCCCAGGTGTGATATACATATTTTTATATTTTAAAATTTTAGCCGAAGTAATTTTAGCTTGCCTTGTTATTTGCAGTCCAATTCATTTGTAGCCCCGTTTAAAATATAGCTCAGGGTAAATTAAATTTTTGGTTTTGCCCTTACTTGAACTTAACATGCGAATTTGAGAAACACGCATGAATTAGATTTTATCAGATAACATCATCTATTTTATGTGTTATCTGTTTGCTTTGGACATATAATGTGATTAGACAATATTATTTGATAGTGTTATCTGTTCACTGTTGAAGTAGAGAGATATCGACAGAGGGACAAAGATAAAAAAAAAAATTTAACAAGAAAAGAAACATTAACAAAGAGATCGCCAGAGAGACAAAGATCCAGAAACAATACCATAAATAACAAAAATATCGAGTGAGGGAAGAGAAACATAAAAATAATTGAAGGCTAAACGAATAAGGGTAATTTCATCCATTAATTTGTTTTGGATATATTTTTTGACATGTAATGGGGATAACACTGGAAGTAATATATTTTGTATGTCGTGGTAATAGCAATGTAGTAGATGGCAGTAAATATATTTTACACACGTTTATGTTTATTATATTTTAAGATTAATTCAATTTGTAAATATAAAAATTATTTGACTATATTTCAAAATACATAAAGGGAAATTTTCAAATATACAAATAAAGAGCCATAATATATCGGCATTCTAGTCAATTGCTCATTCACAATCTAACAACCTGATTATACTACCAACCAATTCATAAATTCATAATATATTTTACACAGTTTTACCAAACAATTCATAAATTCTAATTATTAGTTTTTTATTTATGCCTTTAACACTCAACAGGTAACATATGTATTCATTTATATAGAGTTGTTGGTTTACACCTTTAAATCCTCATATTTTTTCCTTTCTTATCTCTATGCATTCTCATGTTGGGTTTTTAAGATCCAAATAATAATTTTAGGCTCAACTCAAAATAGTTAATAATGGCCTCAATAGTCGTTAAATTTGTACATAGTTATAAAACTTATATTAGGATCAACAACACCATAAATAGTTAGTGAATACATAAATCCGTACTATAATGTTATTGAATCATATATTTTTTCTATTCTAAGATCTCTTTCATGAAATTGTTATTTTTTTATTTGAGTAAACTGTTGTATTTTTTGAATATCTACCAAGACACATGTATTAGTATTTTAGGTTAAATTGTCATCTCTTTTCAAGTTAAAGTTTAATGTGTTAGGATGTGGGTGTAAGGGATTGAATATAATAAACTAGAAATGATAAATTTGTATCTAAAAAAAGAAAACATAAATAATTATAAGTAACTTTTTACCATATTTGTACTTTTTAAATTTTATTTTGTACTTTCATGCTATTAAATTGTTATTATAGTTTCAGTTAAATTATAATATCGCAGTCAATATACATAGTCATGTGCATAGCATGTGGTGTGTGTGAAAGACCCACCACCCAAAAAAATATAATTAAATATAGTTTAAAGCCTAAAAATTAAAATTTCAACCGTGGTCAGCATAGTATATTCCTGCTAAAATAAATAGTCTACATGCATAAGAATACCTTTCAAAAAGAAGAATAACAATTTCGTAGATGCTTAGTCGCCATATGCTATTGCGGTTGTATTTTCGTGGAAACCCTACAAAACTTACCACGTAACACCCTAAAAAAATATAATTAAAAAGTTGAAAGTCTAAGATCTAAAATTGAATCATGGTGAACGTCATGGTGAAAGTCTAAGATCTAAAATTATTAATTAGTTTTTTTTAGTTATTGAGTGGATTTTTGAATACTGTTAGGTGCTCGTGTTGGAATTTTTTTCTCGTTATTCGTACATGCATATCTTATTTATTTTTGTAGATAGGATTAATCTTATAATAAGTGAACTCTTCTTGGTATATTATAGACGGTTAACTTACAAATATATATGTATTTTTAGTATTAATATAACGTTTTCATTATTAGTGATTGATTTATTTATATTTTTGCCACCCCTGTTTCTCATTCGTAGCTCAGCCCCTGACTTCACCGTCTTAATACTTAAGAGTAGGTTAACTTATTAGACTTCATAGCCCATGGTGCATATTCCCTTGTCCATGGCATTTCATGCCAGATATTAACGAAGACAGAGAAAATTCGGAGTACCCGATCTAGGAGGGCAATTTTCTGAAGAAGACATGGTTGAACCGTAGTTTGCTTAGTGCCCAACTTAGAACTACTTTAACTTTTGTTAGAAAGCCTTTTTGATTAAAATATAATATTTTTGTCGGTAATTTCTTTCAATAGTTGTATTTTGTCAAAGACAAATATCTGTATTAAATGTTATTTTCAATTTAATTTTGAAAAATTAGTTATTTTACTTTTATTAACGTCTTTGAAATTTGGGGCGTTATAATAGCCCATATTGAAGGTTGCTCTCATATAAACAAACTTTGCCCCCATATACGTACAAGCTTTCTCGTCAGCTTGAGACAGACGCATGTGCAAGGCCTTAGAGAGCAATAGACGACCCTAATTTTATGTATGTCCTCACTCATCAGCACAGACGCAATGCCCTCAGTAGCAAAGGGCTGAGTCTTGGGACATCAGTGGGATCTACCATCATGATAGGAGTAATGTTGAGAACTTCCTTTTCCCAAAGCCCAAAAGAGGTGGAATCAAAATTGGTGTCTAAATCGACAGGTTTTTGGTCCCATCAGTGTCCCCAAATCACATGGACACATAAAAGCAAATAAGGAGCAGGTGACATTAGTGAATTGGCGAATGCCCGTCCAGCGGTCAATGGGAGGCAATTCATTGAAAACCTTTAGAGATTGTTGGAAGAAGACGTACAGTCGCAAGGCGAACACGTTTGAGAAAACTCCTTCAAAAATAGGCGGGATGTCGGACTCCAGGATGGACGGCTTGGACAATATCAAATAGATGAACAAGCATGAGTGGAATGGACGGCGTCAAAGTAAGGAGGCGAGCAGGTGCGAATGGAGGTGGAAAAAGATAAAGGAAAAAAATGAGGCTTGTGAATACGAAAAGCACATTTAAAATAATAGCTCTTGTACCAAAAACGAATGGGGTAATGAGAGGCGATCATAACCGTAGAATTTGATGGGATGCAACGGTCAAGGAGAAGTCACGACACCACAGCATTAACACACAAGGGGATAACCACTAGACATGAGCGTGATTTTTGGGAACGCCATGAGATCCCTACATGTGTACAATCCAACAATTGAATCCAAGAGATGAAAGGACGCGTACAAAATGTGGGATATGAGCGCGACTTTTTGAATTTAAAAATTATTCCCTACGTCTCAGCTCATGCTTTGGCTACAGAATGGGGGACAATTGATGAGCTCAAATTGGACTTTGGACCAACAAGAGTTTCCTGGGCCGAGACTGTCAAATAAACACAATTGTGGAATAAATTTCTGATACTTTCATTCATTGTAGTCTTACAATAATATAGTACAAACATTTACAAGGAAAGAATCAACGATACAAGGAAACATTTACAAGGAAAGAATCAACGATACAAGGAAATATCCTACAGTTAAGGTAGAAAATAAAGGTGAATACTTTATCAAGGATATTGACCATATCAAATCAAATCCTTAATTTTAACACTCCCCCTCAAGTTGGAGCATGGATATTGCACATGCCTAACTTGTCTAAAGAGACATCAAAAACATTGCTGGCTACAGCTTTAGTAAGAATATCGGCTAGTTGATCTTCAGACTTCACGAATGGAAAAGTAATGATCCCAGCTTCAAGTTTTTCTTTGATGAAGTGCCTATCAACTTCTATATGCTTCGTCCTATCGTGTTGAACTGGATTATGAGCAATTTCTATAGCTGAAGTGTTGTCACAATACAACTTCATTGCGTCCTGATAGTCAACACCCAATTCCCTAAGCAAGTTCCTCAACCATAGTAACTCACAAACTCCAAAAGTCATCCCTCTATACTCAGCTTATGCACTTGATCTTGCCACTACTGGCTGCTTTTTACTCCTCCAAGTCACAAGATTTCCCCCTACAAAAGTAAAATATCCTGATGTAGATCTTCTGTCATTAGCTGAACGAGCCCAATCTGCATCAGTGTGACCTTCTACCTTCAAGTGATTATTCTTGGTGAACAATAACCCTTTACCTGGAGCAGACTTCAAATATCTTAAAATACGTTCCACGGCATCCATGTGAGGTTTACGAGGATCATGCATAAACTGGCTCACTACACCCACTGAATAAGCAATATCTAGCCTTGTGTGGGACAAATAAATCAATTTTCCCACAAGTCTCTGGTACCTTGCCTTATCAGTAGAAGTTGCATCCAAACAGTGAAACAACTTATGATTTTGTTTAATAGGAGTATTTGCAGGCTTACATCCAAGCATACCTGTTTCAGTTAACAAATCAAGAATGTATTTTCGTTGAGATAAGAAAATACCATTCTTTGAGCGCGCTACCTCAATCCCAAAAAAGTACTTCAAGTCTCCAAGTTGTTTCATTTCAAACTCCAAAGCTAAGTATTGCTGTAGGCTCTCAATTTCATCTTGATCATCACCTGTCACCACCATATCATCAACATAGATAATCAAAGCAGTAATTCTACCATTTTGGTGCTTCAAAAACAAAGTGTGATCTGAGTTGCTTTGTTTATATCCAAAGTTCTTCATAGACTTGGTGAATCTGCCGAACCAAGCTCTTGGAGATTGCTTTAACCCATATAAAGCTTTCTTGAGTTTACACACCGTTGGAATATTGGAGTATTTCTCTATACCCGGAGGGGGATCCATATACACTTCTTCTGTAAGATCTCCATGCAAGAAAGTATTTTTTACATCAAATTGAAGAAGTGGCCAGTCCCGGTTAGCTACCAAAGACAGGAGCACTCTAACTGTATTAAGTTTGGCAACAGGTGCAAAAGTTTCTTGATAGTCAATCCCATAAGACTGCGTATATCCTTTTGCAACCAACCGGGCTTTATACCTTTCAATTGTCCCATCCGCCTTATGCTTGACCGTAAACACTCATCTACATCCCACGGTTTTCTTTCCCTTTGGTAGACGCACAAGCTCCCAAGTATGATTCTTTTCAAGTGCTGCCATTTCTTCTGCCATGGCTTGGATCCATTTATCATCTGCTAAAGCTTCCTGCATTTTACTAGGAATAGGAACAGACGATAACTGTAGCACAAAGGACGCATATGACTTGGATAGTTTTTGGAAAGACACATGATTACTAATGGGATATTTAGCTTTGCATTTAGGATTAGGCTCATATTGAATGGGTGGTATACCACGATTAGAACGAGCTGGAAGACGATATTGAGACACTTGAGATTCAAAAATAGTACCATCATTGAAAATAGGATTAGGAATAGTGGATACCTCTAAAGGAATCTCAGGAGAAGATTGACCCAGTGGTTGTGTTGGATTATTAAGAGACATTGTACTATCATGGAGAGGATTATCTTCGATGTTTGAAGTCGTTGGTTCAGCAATTGGTAACTCTTCCCTTTCATCTGAAAATTTACCCTTGTCTGTAGAATCTCCAGACAGAAAAATATTTTCTAAATTTCTAGGAAAAATGCCTCCACTTCTTCATGATTTATCACTTTTTCCTGATTCTCCCCCTGAAGTGAAAAATCTGTAGTCACTGGCCTATAAAACAGTTCTTTCTCATGAAAGGTAACATCCATGGAAACATAAAGCCTCTGAGAAGATGGATCATAACACTTGTACCCCTTTTGATTGACCCCATATCCCACAAAAATACACTTTAAAGCCCGAGACTCAAGCTTATTCCGTTGACGCGGATGTAAATGTAACCGATTGACATGTCATGCACATCCCCGATTGGTCGACTTTTACGTGGACTTACTTGAGCATCACATTAATAGAAGAGCGGGGATGACGCCACGCGCTCACCATTGATTGCTCGGACAATCCTGAGGATAACATCCCTGATCACCCAAGATCCTAGAATTGGCGTGCGAGATCAGAATACAAACTACCCAAGATGGAGTGTCGGCTTTGATTGCGGCTCCTTTGCCCACCTTGGATCACTCCTCTCCTCAATACATTAGAACACACTTCTGACCATAAGACCATGTACACTAGCATTTCTATTTCCAATCTACATTAGATTATCTACTTCAAAAGCTATTCTAACTTGGTCGTCAAAGGTTCTTTAGCCGAACAACCACTCTCAATCACCGAACTTATACAAAAATGCTAGAGACACACCATTTTTGCACATCGCTTTCACACATCACTCAAAACTATGTCGTTTTGTGTTGAAAAAAATCATATTTGTTTTTGACCCATATCGCTGAAAACATATTTGGATCTTCCTTAACATAAAACGACGTAGTTTTAAGTGATGTGTTAAAGTGATGTGTATGTAGCACTCTTGGAACTTATATGTGTAGAAGCCAAAAATAGGAGAGCGAGTCCAATTACAATTTTTCCGGCATTGAGAAATGAGCTTGTGAGAATACGAGAGGAGAGAGAGAGAGAGAGAGAGAGTGTGTGTGTGTGTGTTTGTGTGTGAACATTAATAGGTGGTGGGGGTAGCCTCGGGTTGGGGGACCATGTTGCTCTTAAAGCACAGCAGAAACTGCTGTGATGCCATACGGCATCGTTTTGTTCAATCAAAAACTTCATAGCCACCCACCTCTTAATCCTTGTTTGTTTGGACTTCAATTCCCTCATGCAAGAGATATTCATTCAAGAACTTTGTGGAAGACACGATAACTGAAAAAAAAAAAAAATCTGCTCCAAATATTTTAGAACCCAATGAGAGGAAAATGTTTAATATATACTATAAGTGGATAACATTTGATCGAGCAAGACACATTCATAGAAGTTTGAGTAGGACATACTCAAGTTAATTTGGACTAATTTTTTTAGATTATTGTTTGTCTTTATCTAAAAGAAAATTTGCATTTGATAGGCGCATCAAATTTTTGAAGATAGTGTCTTGACGAGTAAACAATATGAATTAGATTGTAAAAAATTCATAAAAGACAATTATAATTCAAAAACAGTTGTTTGTTGTCCATTTTGGATAATTTTGATTTGTAGTGAAATCTTTATGTGTTGTAAGCACAACACACAAAAATAAAAAATAACAAAAATCCATGCCATGCACTTACTAATTTATTTTTTTTAGTTTTATTCATACATTTTGCTTTTGTTAATTTTGCATCAAAATTTTATGGATTATTGATTCGTTTTGACGAGAAGAATGTAAAAACTAAAAACATTATGCCCAAAAACTAAAAAAAATTTAATACATAGTTTGAATTATTTTTTCTTTTCTGAACTTTTTAAAAACTTGGTTAATATTTATTTTTTTGAAACCTCTCGTCGAAAAGAACTTATAAATCACAAAAAATTTACACAAAACTAATAAATGAAAATAAATAAAAATAAATAAAAATTCAAAAAAAGTTAGGCCAAATGCGAAACTTTACTTTGTAATGTATGAAGAAAAACTGTTTATTAAAAAAAATTGAAGTAAACTAGACAGCTATAATAACATTTTCCCCTCATTGGGTTCTAAAATATTTGGAGCATATATATATTTTTTCATTTATCGGGTCATCCAGAAAGTTTTGAATGAATGTCTCTTGCAGTAGGGAATTGAATTCTAAACAAACAGGTATTAATAGGTGGGTGGCTGTGAAGTTTCTGATTGAACAAAACGATGCCGTATGGCATCACAGCAGTTCCTGCTGTGCTTTAAGTCGCAGCAGGCCCCCCCAACCCGGGTAGGCTCTATAATTCTGTCCCCCAATAGTATCTCTTCTGAAGCTGCACAGGAAACGCAGCAGGGTAGAAATATTGGTCCCCTTTCTAAAATTGTAATTGGGGTTTTGGTTTCAAAAGAATAATATAAAAATATAGTTGACTTAAAATATTACTTTAAAAATACCTGTATTCTCTAATTCTCAGCGAAATTATTTTTTTTAAATTCATTTTTGTTACGTAAACACGAGATGTTAGAAAGGGACATGCAGAAAAATTGCATAATATCAACAACGTGCGATTTGTCTATTCTTTTTAAGAACCACAGCATCACGGCACGACGGCAAAATTATTTCTAAATTCTCAATAACATCCCCAGAACAGAGTGAATCATGTTTATATAGCTTGGTAACAAGCATTCACTGTTAGATATGGATCTTTAGGCAATTGGGTTATGGAAACTTTCAAAGATTTTTAATACCACTATCAAAGAAAGGTTCATGACTAGTAAATATTTGATGCTGATATTGACGTATAGTTTTTGCCGACTTTTTCTATTAAATACTCCAAATTATAAATAAATATATAGAACACCATCAGTGATCATAGAGCCCATCAAATCTTTTTTACTTTTGATACGGTACATTTTCACTAGTAGTTGGAGGTGTTTTTAGCATACCGGAACTATAGGTGATATCAACATGACAGAATGGGATTGATTTGAGAATATATATCAAAATTCAATTGGCCAAAACAAACTCTAATTCCCCAACAATGGTTCTTTTTTTTGTGTGTGGAGATTTTGGGCTTTGTCCAGATTTCATTCAAAGCCTTAACACGGTGTGGAAGATTCCGGTTATCCGATTGCAATATATTTTGATCTCCCTTCTTCCAAATCAAAGCATGAATAAAATCAGTATCAGATTTGGAGAATATATGATAATACAGTTCGTAGAACAAAATAAAAAGGGTATACAGAAGCGATATTGATCTTTCCATTAACTAGGGTGAGAGAGTACAAAAGTTGCCTAGCTGCAGTACCCATGAAGCTCTGGCCCTATCTTTTGGAACTATTTGTTTAGAAAAAGCCTTCCCTGCCACCTTCTCATGACTTGTCTATTCTCTTCTCCTTGCATCTTCTTTTGTCCTTGCCTTTCACCCTTTTCTTCTTTACAACTCTTTCTGATTCATCTGTATAGAGGACTTTCAGTTTTGCAAGAGAGAGAGAGAGAGAGAGAGAGAGTGTTGAAAAGATCATCCTGGCTGTGTTCTCATACACAATATGAATGAGAGGACTAGGGTGGGGTTGAAATAGGCCAACCCACAAGCATGGATGCCTTAGTTTTTTTTTTCCTACGCTTCAACCAATCTGGCTGTGTTCTATTGCTGAGCTATCTCAAAATTTCTTCGTATAATATGACATGGTCCCTGCGTGCATCAACTTTTGCAAGTTGTGAAGCGCGCACACATAATGATGATCAAATTCGCGAGGAGGGGGAGATTGATCAGTCTGCCTGGCTCCCTGAATGCCATTTAAGGAGTTTGCCAAAGACTGTTGGCAACCTTCTTATATGGCATGAGGGGAGTCAAGCGGACGTAACTTGTCCACGATATATCTGATCCATAGCAATTGCATTTTTGACTCTTCAGTCTCCCCAAGTGTTTTATGAATCCATGGATGTAAGTACTCATCGTGCCTTATATTACTATCATTGACATCATATAATTGTCATGGTTATCCTCTCTATCTAGGTGCATGTCTAGCTAACCAGCCAGTTATTCTCTTAGATTCTTACACGAGGAAGACAAAAGAGATTGATTTAGTTGGACTAGCTACCTTGAGGATATAAGCATATTAGATTTGCATGTTTTAACTAATCGGCACGCCCATCTATCTACAATATAGGTATACCTATACTAATTGATCGACAGCTCCATCAACACAATCTTGTTGTTCCACAAAGATTTGCAAAATCGAGAGTTTTTATCTGTTCATAAACTGCTTAGGAAGTTTTGTCAATTCATCCAAGAATTCATTTTTTCATTTGATATCTTGTATGAGCAGCTTGAGTTTGAGAGGAAATATGAAGGAATATATATACTTTGGAATGCCATTAGATTCCATTTGCACGGTATCGCTCATATTCACTGCTTAATAAGTGTTGCTGTTGCTTTTGTAAGCTCTATAGGGTTCACTCCGTCTTGGTTGGCGATTCTGGTTTAAAATCGCGTTCAAACTTTGTATTATCGAGTTGTAATTCTTCTCTATTTCTAGAGCACCTGTTTTAGGATGTGGAAGGAATCGTTATTTGTATTTATCAGTCCATTATTTGTATTTGAGAAATATATGCAGTAGCTCCAGCGACTGGTTCGTACACGTTAAATATCAGCATGTAAGGTTGTAGTGGTAGGGATATGGAGATACATCTTTAGAGATTAGGTCCTTCATATTCTTATGTCCTCAACGCGTTTTATATATATACCTAGGTGCTAATTCGGATTAGGATAGTTCTTAGCGCATAATCATCACCATCAATAGTTTCTTTATGTCATTCTTCTACAACAACATTTCCTGGAAGATGTGAGAATTCAAGGCCTAGACGACCGATCAATCACTGGGTGCAGTCAACGAGAATTCAACAATCACTCTTAAATCAACTGTGAAGAATCGTAGTTGTAAGTATGGAATGATTTGTAATCCGACAATGTTTACTATAGTGATTTGATTCGTTCTCTTAGTTTTTACTCATTTATGGGATTTTTCATGTAATTTGGGTGTCTTGTGTTTTAGCTTAGTTCTTTTATATACTATGTGGTTGTTGCATGTTTAGATCAGTCTGTTTTTTCAGCTACCATACCAGAAAAATGGACCACATAACTCAGAAGTGTTTGCTTCACATTTGCACTAATTTAGTTCACATTAGAGGCTATTTGTACTACGAAGTAGAAACTTCTTTTGTCATTGACATCTACATTACATTCAGAATCCTAAAATTCTTTTAGGCTAACTCCAATGAGTATGGCAACTAAAAAAACCAAAACTATGAGGCAACCAACAACATCCTTTGTCTCAAGGCCTTGGATTTCAGGTTCTATTTTCCTGTGAGTTTCCTGCAAGATTAAAACAACCGAAAAGGATTCAGTTAAAAATAAAACATGAAAACAAAAAAGGGGAGCAACTCTTAACAAAGGATCGATCTGCAGTAATTATGATTATATCCAATACTTATCATTCAACCACTCCCATCTCCATCTCCATCTTCCTCCACCAAGTTCCGAGGTCGAAAAAGATCATAAAACAAAGGCCTAAAGTTGGTCTCGAGTTTGTTTATTCCAGTAGAAAACAGATATAACGATAGAATTACTTATGCCGGAAGATCCAGACTTCAATTGATCGATAGTGGTTGTTAGTGCCGATATTCTATTCTCTAGTTTAGAGTTCTTTTCTTCAACTTTTTCGACATCTTGTTTCGTCTGAAACCACGGTGGAAAACGAAAAAAATAACTTTTCATAAGAAAACACATCATCTGACACGTTTCTAAAGATAAAAGAAAAAATGAATAAACTTACAATATTCATCAAAGACTCAAGTTCTAGTTGCATAACTCGATGGGCAAGTTGATCGTTCTCTTTCTTGAGGGCAGCATATGATTGAGTTTGACTCGAACCCTATAATTCAATAGGATAAAACTCGTTAACGTGCGCAAAATGATAAATATTCTCTATAAATATTCTCTATAGCTTATAAATATAAAATGCATGAACAACTACGTATGAGCACCTGTGTCACCAGATTAGACTTGGATTCTAGTTTGGAAATATCAGACTTGCATTCACGAATTTCTTTCTCCAAAGAAGCAACATTCTTTTCGAGCATCGAAGGAACTCTTGATTCTAGTTTCGACATGGCAGCCTTTAGCTCACGAAATTCTTTCTCAATAGATGAGTTTTTCTTCTCCAGGGATTCGTTCTTCCTCCGATTAGCTTCAACTTCAAGTTTCATTTTCTCCATACACTTATGTTATACAAGTGGCAAACAAAGACATCATGATTATATTCACATAAAGAAGTAAATTCAAAAAAGCAAGTATGAGCATATCTTGAATATGGAATTGAGCAAATACCTGATCGTCATCGTGGCCGTGGTCCTTGTCTTGCAAAAGTGGTTGCCTTTGAGAATGAGAATGAGGCGAAAGTCGATGATACCGAAAAGAGAAAGGGCGTGATAGCTTGTTGCCCATGGATTGATTGGATTCTGTAGTAGCACTCAACTTCTTCAATCCGTGCATAGAAATTAAACCGAAAATGATGATCAAAACTCTTGACAAAACACTTATATAGAATCATAACAAGATAAGTTAAAATATACTATTTGTTTAAATATATATATATATATATTATGATCAAAACTCTTGACAAAACAGAACCAGGAGACTAATACAAAATCATAGCAAGATAAGTTAAAATATAGTATCTGTTTAAAAAAAAATGTGTGTGTGTATATATATATATATGAGTCTCCTTCTATTGAGGGATCCCTCATTTTGTTAAAATGAGAACCTCCCATTTCCTGATCAAATATTGATGATCGAAACCGTTCAATGTGTTTAAAACATGTTTTTAAGGGTATCCACAAGAAATCAGCTCAAAAAAATATCGAGAAGGGCTTGATCCAAGCAGTTGTTCATAAATGCTGACATGAATAGTTTTATGAAAAACTGATTCGATCAAGCCCTTCTCGATATCTTTTTGAGCTGATTTCTTGAGGGTACCCTTAAAAACTTGTTTTAAACACATTGAACGGTTCCGATTATTAATATTTGATCAGGAAATGGGAGGTCCTCATTTTAACAAAATGAGGGATCCCTTAATAGAAGCTTATATATATATATATATATATATATATATATATATATATATATATATATATATATATATTAAACCAATAGGAGACCAATGACTATGATCTTTGGATCATCTCTAATCCAAGGGTGGAGATAAAACCAACAAAATCCAACCCTAATACACTTATAGTATCTGTTTTGCCAAACCCAGCCACCCCAACCCCCAACCCCCCATAGCTCTCTCTCTCTCTCTCTCTCTCTCTCTCTCTCTCTCTCTCGCCCCTTCCGTCCACCGTCGTCCGTTGTCGTCGCTGTCCAACCGCCGTCTTTCTCTCCTCCCAACCCGCCTCCTTCCCTGCCGGCCCCTCACCCCCTCTTTCGACCGTCGCCGCGTCCGTTGCCATCACCGTCCCACCGCCATCTCTCTCTCCTCCCGACCCGACCCCTTCCGACGCTGCCCTCGCAGATCCGCCAGTTGCTGTCTTTCTCTCTCTCTCCTCCCGACCTGCCCCCTTCTGACGCCGCCGTCGCAGATCTATCTGTCGCTGTCAGTCGCCTTCGCCGATGTGTGCGACTTTTTCACCTTTATTAACTACCACTAATATTTTTTAATGTTTAAATCAATACAATTAACTATTATTAAGTTTGGTTTGTCTTTGTCTTGGGATTTGAGATTTGTTACATGTAACATATGACATTACTTACATTCACCTACTCACCAACGATCGCTTTTTGTCAAATTTTAGAGCAACATTGATTAGTCAACTTTAAAATTTATCAATTTCTTAGTTTGCTTGTTGGTTGAAATCTTGAATTATTTAATCATACACGTAATACAAACCTATCTCCTAAAACAAATTTTACAAACTTACAATGTTGAAAAAATGGTTTGGGAAGACATAATTTTAGCTAAATTTGAGCTAAAATAAAAGTGAATTCCACATATTTTTATGTGTGAATCTAAATGGGAATGCGTTTACATACACATAGAGCTTAAGATTGTATATTTGGTTGAGCAAAATCATTTATATGTGAATTAAAAATTAAATCTAAAGTACGCTCTAAAGATTGGTAATTTTTGGTGAAAATAATGTTAGTCCCACGTAGGAAAATTGTAGAACTTTCAAGTGGCTTATATAGCTTAACATTGGTTAAGGGTTTGGATACCAAGGGGCACCCCACTTTTGTGGATGGAAAAGAACTTAGGTAGCATGGGCTTTGGCCCAAACTATCACATATGCGTCCGACTGGCCGGGTTCGGGTCATTTAGATAATATTCTTTTTGTTAAAAATTTATTTTATTAAATTAATTAAATTAATTTTCTTTTAGAATTTTATTTATTTAGATCTGGTTAATCCGTTGATCCGTTTCTGACCCGCGTGGCCCAACAGAATTTGACCGTTAGTCTTGGACCGGTTCCTGACCGTTTAAATGTCCAACGGCTGCGTCTCTTCGGCCGAACCAATGCAACTTAACTGAATCGGTTTACCCAACCGAACCAGTGCACCTATTACCTGTTTTAGGCCGAACCAGTGTAACTCTTAGACATAGTTACACCTTTTTACAGCCTATAAATAAAGACTAATCCAGTCCAATTTTCGTATTTAATTTTTGAGACCTCTTATCTTGCATTCATAACATTTTGTCCGCATTATATTTATGTTCTTTGAGAGAGAATTCAGTGCACATTCTGGTTCGACAGACTAGTAGTTTGCAGTGCTGGTACTACTAGTGTTGATCGTTGCATCCTAGGAGACAGATGTCAATTCATCTCGTAGCACCGTAGCGGAAACGTATTTTGTCTTAAGGAGTTTGTGTCAAACACAAACCTCGATCAGTAAGTATTCGTGTTCTACCGACTCGTTCCACAAAGTGCTTGATCACTGGAATTCATTCCAAAAACAAGTAATTTCTGCCATATTATTTTAGTTTAAGGAGAGCTTATTTTTTAGTCCTATCTCTAAGTGTTTGTTATTTTTTCATCCTATGCACTTACAAACATTAAGTTTTGGTCATTTTTTTAAAAAAATACCAAACTTACCCTTATCTTGACATTAACCATGGTTAGCAGCCAATCCCTAAAAACACGCCATTAACAATCATCTCCCAAATATCAAACTCGTCTCTCCCAAAATAGCGGGACTAAAAAAATGCCAACAATCCTTCATTTTAGGATGAAACCGGAAATCTAGGGCTCTGAAATCCATCAACTCACCGGAATCACATACAAATACTGCACTTTATGTACGGAACATTGACTGCCAGTGTCAGAATACGAAATACGAGTTTGATTTAACTGCTATTGGAGAAGGACGACAAAACTCGAATGATTTTCGTCGGACTACGAGCTAGAGTAATGTAACAATCCTTGGAATACATGTGTTGTTTTGGATGATACTGACTCAGACATAGTATATTTGAAGGTTATGGTACATTTTAAAATATCATAATAAATTTGAAAGTTATGATAAATTAGTAGAAAACATGATAAATTTGTTGGAAAGAAACAATACCTACAAGTCATGGTATGTTTTTCAGATATCATGGTAAATTTTAAGGTCATGATAAATTTGCAGGTAAAAAACAACACTTGCTATCCATAGAAATTTTGCATATATCATGGTAAATTTGACGGTACGGCACGACATCTGGTAAATTGATAGATTTTATGGTAAATTTACAATGTAAAACACTAAATCTAAATGTTATGGTAATTTGCAGACATCATGGTAAATTTACATGTAAGAAACAACACCTGCAGGACATGGTACATTTTCATAAAATGGTGAAAATAATTACTAAAGATAATTATGAATCTCAAATTGTCATTTTCAGCAAAGATAATTACTAAAGATAATTATGATTTCATGTTTTAAGCCTAAATTAGTGCTACAAATTTAAATTTAACAAATTAAGAATTAACTAACTAAAGGATAAGAGGGTAAAGTACCCCTCAAAAGTAATGACAAATTTGTCAAACTATATAAAAATAGGATTAAAACATAAGCCGCGAGGGTAAATAGGACCTTGATTTAAATTACCCTTATTTTAATTTTTCTGTCTTTCTTATACATAACAGATTATTAATAGCCTAGATAACATACAATTCAGAAAAAATCAGATTAGAGTTAATAATCAAAATTGATTTGTATCATTTATGTCGTCGTAAAATTAATTTGTATCATTTGTATCGTTGTTCGCTTTTCAATATACAAAGAGACAAACTATTACTATTTGGATGTGAGGCTTTATTAATAATTAATGAAAAATGATTGATTAGACATAAAAAAAAAGTAGTATTCTCTTCGTCTTGATTTGTTTGTCCAATTTCGAAATACGTGTCATTTAAAGAATTATCTACATTGAGTTATTAATAATATTTTAGATGATTATGAAAATATTGTCTAATAGAACTAATCGAGATCTATCAAATAAGATTTATATTGAACATAAAAGGAATTATAAATTAAAAGATATAAACTATTTTTTAAGAGGTCTAAAATAGTGAAAATGGACAAACAAACCGAAACGGATGGAGTAGTTTTCATATGATGCCACTAGATATTGCATAGCTTTTATCCTCTAATCTGATTCTCTATATTAAAATTATGATAATGTTTTTTTTTATACATTATTTTAAATTAAGCACTGCTTTACACTCAACACATTTATGACTCACACGGAATTAATCGATATGTGCATAAGCTATGGGCCAAAGGAAAGGAAAGGAAGACAAATATTTCGAGGGATTTCCTAATGAATATTATTAATTATGAAGTTGTGATTGGTATTCAATTCCGAATAAAATTGGCATTCCTTAGAATTTTAAATTATTGCAGTTCTAGTGGAAATATAATTCTAATTGATTGCAGAACACGCATGCTTCAAGAGTCAAAGGATAGTTTAATAAATAGAGAAAGTCTGTGTACACAGACTTGTGTACACAGATCCGGACACAGATGTGTTCGGATCCGTCAGATGCACGTGGGACCCTTGAATTATTAAGGGCTCCACGTGCATCCGACGGATCCGGACACATCCAGATCTATGTACACAGCACCACTCTAATAAATAACGATACGCTTATCTACCACTCCCAAAAAAAAATGGTCTTGTTATTAATAGGCGTGCTTAAGGCGTGTGTTAAGAAAATATTCTTTCTTTGCTTCTTTTTTCTATTGAGAATGAAATCAAACATTAAGGTTTATTTGGTCTGTGGTTATTCTTGGATTATGATGGTTCAAGTAGTTTAATTCGGTCGAAGCTGTTCAGACTAAATTTTTTTTTGTGTGTTTTGATCAAATTTAATAAAGTTGTCGTTTGATTTTGGAGAACTATCGATGAAAATACCCTTAAAGTTGTTTGCAGTGCTGCTACTACTAGTATTGATCGTTGCATCCTGAGAGACAGACGCCAATTCATCTCGTATGTCACGCCCTGATTTTCAGATATATGGTATAATCTTCCAAAATCTCACAATTTCCCAAAATGCAATTTCTAAAATCCTTCAGTTGGTAAAATGTTTCAAATATCACAATCCATAGGTGGCACTCTCAGCCTAACACCCCAAAATGTAGTTTGAACGAATACAACATCATTTGCTTTCAAATACAATGAAGGGACAAAAGAGGAGTTAGTTTACATCTTTCAAAAAAAACAGTCCTAAAGATGCTATATACTCCTATATGAAAGCCTCCTCAAAACATGCACCACCATGCACCCATGCAATCCATGTCAAGCCTCTGGGACGGTACCTGAAAGATGGAGGGGGTGAGCGAAAAGCCCAGTAGAGACATCTACACCAATATTATATGAATATACATGATGTGGTATGCTTCATGAATAATTCATAACAGCACATGTATGACAGGTAACCCATTTGTCCATAACCAATATTGCATGTCAACCACTTTGATCATTTCACGGTTTCCAAACTGATCCAATTACCATATTCCAATTAGCACTTCTCCCATCGGAGGCAATACCATTTATAAAACTAGCTCAACTCCCGTTGGAGGCTAGACAATTTATATAACTAGCTCAACTCCCGTCGGAGGCTAGACAATTTATAAAACTAGCTCAACTCCCGTCAGAGGCTAGACATCACACAACTAGCTCAACGCCCGTCGGAGGCTAGAAATCACATTATGTCAATGCAACACAAAATTCATAGTTTGACCCTTTACCGACCATACACATATCACGCCAATCACAATTCAATCTCATGGTGAAAGAGAAACGAAAATACGAATAAAGGCGTACGAACTTTATCGCCACAATATGGTCCCGCTTGTGTCACATGTCCCCCTTATCATAAGTATGGATGGAAGTACCCTTAAATGTCCAAAAATCCCAATTTAGGGTGAAAACAGTCAGTACCGGTCGCCCGACAAGTCGCTCGAGCGACACCCAAGTCGCTGGACGGGCCAAAAATCAGTAAATGTCGCTGAAAGGTCGCTGGACAGTCGCTAGAGCGACTCCAAGGTCGCTCGAGCGACGCCCAAGTCGCTCAAGCGACTTGGTCGATCTCAGTTCGCCCAGAAATTCGTCTCTCGATCGATTCGGCCGAAAACGCAACAAAAACCAAACCAAGCACGAAATCAACCACCAATATCATGAATATACACATAATAGAAGTGAGATATCCCTACCTCAAGTTTTGGATCAAAGAATTTGGCGAAGAAATGAAAGCCCTAGGTTCCAAACTCCGAATCTCCCCTTCCCGAGCTCCAAATCACGATCCGTCTTCGGTTCTATGTCAAGCACGACCCAAGCAAGCTCTATTCCGAAGGAATTCGAAAATGGCGGGATGGTTTGGTAGTGGTGGTAGAGAGAAGGTGGAGGGAGATATGGTGGAGGGAGAGAGAGAGAAAGATATGTGGGTGTGTTTTGTTCCTTCTCCCCAAAACCCCCAAAATCTGGTATTTTAGGTCCCCCCAAGGCCCCCACATAACATATTACGTACGTAACGCGCGCGAAATAAAACTAAAGACCCCGGGCTCGGGTCTTATAACTAAAATTTCAAAACACACAATAACCAATAAATCGAATAACCCGAAATAAATAAATTTAATTTATTTATTTTATTTATAAAAGTTTAAAATTTTTCGGGTCTTTACATCGTAGCACCGTAGCGAGAACGTATTTTGTCTTAAGGAGATTGTGTCAAACACAAACCTCGATCAGTAAGTATTTGTGTCCTACCAACTCGTTCCACAAAGTGCTTGATCACTAGAATTCGTTCCGAAAACAAGTAAGTTTCTGTCATATTATTTTATTTTAATTTTTCTGTCTTTCTTATACATTACAGATTATTAATAGCCTAGATAACATACAATTCAAAAAAAATCAGATTAGAGTTGATAATCAAAATTGATTTGTATCATTTATGTCGTTGTAAAATTAATTTGTATCATTTGTATCGTTGTTCGCTTTTCAATATACAAAGAGAAACTATTACTATTTGGATGTGGGGCTTTAGTAATAATTAATGAAAATGATTGATTAGACATAAAAAAAGTAGTACTCTCTCCATCTTGATTTATTTGTCCAATTTCGACATACGTGTCATTTAAAGAATTATCTACATTGAGTTATTAATAATATTTTAGATGATTATGAAAATATTGTCTAATAGAACTAATCGAGATCTATCAAATAAGATTCATATTGAACATAAAAAGAATTATAAATTAAAAGATACAAATTATTTTTTAAGAGGTCTAAAATAGTGAACATGGACAAACAAACCAGAACAGAGGGAGTAGTTTTCATACGATGACACTAGATATTGCATAGCTTTTATCCTCTAATCTGATTCTCTATATTAAAATTATGATAATGTTTTTTTTATACATTATTTTAAATTAAGCACTGCTTCACACTCAACACATTTATGACTCACACGGAATTAATCGATATGTACATAAGCTATGGGCCAAAGGAAAGGAAAGGAAGACAAATATTTCGAGGGATTTCCTAATGAATATTATTAATTTTGAAGTTGTGATTGGTATTAAATTCCGAATAAAATTGGCATTCCTTAAAATTTTAAATTATTGCAGTTCTCGTGGAAATATAATTTTAATTGATTGCAGAACACGCGTGCTTCAAGAGTCAGAGGATAGTTTAATAAATAACGACACGCTTATGATCTACCACTCCAAAAAAATAAAATAAAAATGGTCTTGTTATTAATAGGTGCGCTTAAGGCATGTGTTAAGAAAACATTCTCTCTTATTTATTGCTTCTTTTTCCTATTGAGAATGTAATCAAACATTAAGGTTTATTTGGTCTGTGGTTATTCTTGGATTATAATGGTTCAAGTAGTTTAATTCAGTTGAAGTCGTTCAGACAAAATTTTTTTTATGTGTTTTGACCAAATTTAATGAAATTTTTGTTTTGATTTTGGAGGACTAATTATGAAAATACCCTTAAAGGTGTCTAAAATTTGAATTAAATTATTAAATTATCAAAGGACATTATGGTCTTGTGTCATTAAACCAAACATGTCACCTCACGATAAAAATTAAAAAAAAGTCTAGGCATCTTTCCACATAAGTTGACATTTGAACTAACTTATTAAATTATCATATGGCATTTTGGTCTTCTGTCATTGAACCAAACACGTGTCACCTCATAATAAAAACCGAAAGAATCCAAACTTTTTTCCAAATAAATTAGCTCAAATGGACAGTAAAAATGGACTTAAAATAAGCCAATACCCAAATAATTAACACAACCCAAATAGAGCCTAAATATTGAATCTGACCTTTTAACAAAATGGACTAAAATGCCCTTTGTCGTATAAATCATCAATGAGAAATTATTTTTTCAAAAAAAGTCCCTCCCAATTGCTTCTCTAAAAGAAAAATATTGTTAAGTGAGAACACAATATTAAAGTCAAATGCAATAATAGTCCATCTCTATATTTGTTTTACTTCCCAAGTTCTTTGTCTTTCACGCAATGCTTCTCTAAAAACATCTAGCCTCTCTTTTGATCAATTTTGTTTTAAAGACAATACATATTATTTAATGTTTCACAAATTTTTGTATAGTTTTTTTTTTTTAATGTTTTTTGTGTTTTCACAATTATCAAGACATTAAATGGACTTAATTATTATTCTTTTCTAGATGAGAGAATTTGAAAACTTATAAGATTAAAAATAAGTCCAGATAAAACAATGCTAAAGATGTCAAGGCCCTTCTTTGGACATAAATATTCAGTATTAATGTCACTTTTCGTAAAAAAAAATTAATTAATTTTTATCAAGTTTGCGTTAAATATTTTTTATTAATCACTTGTCTTGACGAAAATAATCTAAAAAATAAAAATTATGAGCAAAAGCCCAAAAAATTAATTTCAGAAAAAAAAGGTTTGAAAAATACTACTTTTACTATTTTTGGTGTCTTTAGAGTCGTTTTATCTAATCAATTTTCATTTTTTTCATATTTATATACTTTTTTTATTCCTCTCATCTAATCATGAATTTTGTTATACTTTTGATCATAATTAATACTTAATAAATCTTTTACTTTAAAGAAAATATTTAATTTAAAAAATTAATATAATTTCATTAAAATATCAAAAAAAGAAACTGAAGATGACGATAATACTAGATTCCTTTTAACAAATGTACACAGGCATTGACATTCTTATTCCAGAGCCGAAGAAAGAATCAAACCAATGTAGGAATTATATTTTAATTAAAACATTAGTTCTCTCTCTATCTGTAATAAAGCATCTGGTTTTCTATCGGCAACAAAATATCTAAAAAAAAGGAAAGAAAAAGAAAAACGAGTCTTTCATCTAGGGTACATTTCTCTTCGTAAAATCAAGGCTGTTTTAATTAATTCGTGGATTCATAGAAGTTTCACGTGAATAGATCTGGATATATCTTTCGTGTTTATGAATTCAAGTACTCCGCTCTTTATTATTCTAATTGCTATCTTTTGTTATATTTGTAGATCATGATAATTTTAAATTTCGACATAAACTTATATTAACAATAATCCGTTCTATGCAGCGCACGAGACTTTTTAAGTTTTAAGTGAAAAATATGTTGTAATGTAAATCTATAACTCTGTTTTTAAAATTTTAAAAATATTTTTTAGCGTAATAATACAATGCAAAGCCAAATTTTTTTATATTATGTTTAAGTTGGAATATCTTTGATATTTTGTTTTTAATTTTTAAATTTTTTTTTGGAGAGAAGCATTAAAATCAAGATTTGAATGACTAAATTAGTTAACTTAAGTATTTAACCAATCTCGGCTCTAAAAATATAAAATACCATAAATTAAGAATTGTGGTAGTTTGAATTTTAGAATAACTTTTAAAATAGAAATTACTTCATAACCAATCACTCTACTCACCATGTTACCAGAAAAGTCCCAATATATTTTTTAAATGAACTAACAAAACGTTTAAAATTTGTAAAAACCAATAAATTAATGTTATCAGCAATATTAATCTACAAAATGCAAAACTATAAAAGAAATCTAACCCAATTTCTAAACAAAATATGCGGTCGTTAAAAAAATATATTTATTAGTCCTTGACAAATTTGATGAAAAGAAATTATCAAAAACTTACTTGAAAAACTAGTTGAGAAGCATACAAAATTTTAATTAAGAATTTAAAATATGAGTTATTGGTTTACTATGAAATTATGCAAAACACAAAGGCCAGAAAAGACACTAAAAAATTCAGACATAAAACTTTACTACATAACAACAAAATTAACTTGGTTTATATTCAATATATTTTTTATTTAAGTTAAAAGAATAAAAAAATTATTGAAAATCATAGCTATTGTAAAATGTTGAAACTCAAATTCTAAGACTCAGCAATTTCGAAATTCAAACAAGATATATGAAGAATATACCAAGTTATCTATTTATCGATTGCAATCTCATTGTTACGTATTTAAATTACATATTGTGCATTAATTAGCTAATTTTTTATCAACTCTTCAATTTTAATTATATCCTAATTTATAAATTTTGAAGTTTTAGTGGTTATGCAATCACTTCATGAAAATATACGTATTAATTGTTGATTAAATATGTAACATCATCGGCTGTAACACTGATTAATAAATATATAAAATAAAGATAGGAAAAAACTATGTGGATTGTTAGAAAGAGAGTATTTATTTTTTATTCAAAATTTGACTTATTCCATAAAACAAGGAATGTGCTAATCGACAAGTTATGTTTATGTTAGGAATCGCTAAGAGAAAACAAGTTCTTAAGTCTCAAGTTTTGACTGTAAATTTCTTTAGTTGTATTACATAATCGACAAGTTATGTTTATGTTAGGATTTAAAAACTATCGTTAAACCAAATTAAATAATAAATAGCCAACATACCCGATGAATCTGGATCTATCCGTGTAGAACTTGAACAATTCCATGAGTAAAATTAAAACAGTCATTATTTTACAAAAAGCATTGTGTCAAAATTATTTTATAAAGAGTATTGTACCCTAGGTGTTACTTTTGTTTCTCTTTCTTTTCTAGCAATTTAGTCACTTTAAAGGATGAAGGAGCAAATGTCTTTTTATAGGTAGATATGATCAATTTTATAGTATAATTCTTATTTCCTATCAAAGTAAAAATCTTTAAATCCACTTATTTTATTGACCATTATTCTCCACCATCTTTTGGAGGGAGCAAGAAACAACGTTGTCAAATTCGTCCTCTGTTTGTAACCATTTCTGGATCCGCCACTGCTGGTCTGTCAGTTCAGCAACCTCTTTCTCGGCGGCAGCATCTGATGCAATTAGCCCAGGGACCTGAATTCAATCAGGTAAAAGTTACGCGTGTTTGATTGACCCATCATGAAAAATAATTCCACACAGCTCAAGAAATTCAATGGGAGGGACAACTATGCTCACCGGTGTGGCTGGACAAGACCTGGATTCAAGTCTGGAGATGGCAGATTTAAGTACACGAATTTCTTCCTCCAGAGCAGCAACATTCTTTTCCACCACGGAAGGAACCTTTGAATCTAGTTTGGAAATAGTAGTCCTTACCTCGCGCAGTTCTTTCTCCAGAGCTTTGTTCTTCTTCTCTAGGGATTCGTTCTTCTTCCGGTTAGCTTCAATTACACGTTTCAGTTGCATCATGCAATTTGAAATACAAGAAAGAAAGAAAAAAAGACGCTTACTCGTTAATCAGTTAATGTGTAAAACAGAAAAAATCAGGTCTATTCACCTTCAATGTGGATTCATGTGTATTGAACACCTCATGATGATCCTCCTTTTCCAGCAGCAGTTCTTGGTAGTCAGTATGCGAAGGAGACGGAAGTCGATCATACGAGGAAGAGCAAGGTAGTGATGGTTGCATACATGGGAATACTGTGGATGTCTTGTTTCCCATGGATTCGATTCTCAAGTTTTAGGGATTTCTTCAACCAGTGCACTGGACAGAAGGATGAAGAGGAAGAATATGCACTACACCTAATAAACCCCGTTTGGTAAGGCCTTTGACTTTCTTTTTTGGTATATCTTATATCACTAATTAAACAAGTGGAAATAATTTAACTTGGTCAACACGGCCTTGCTTCTAATTTTTTCTCGCGTCAATGGTTTAAGTTGTTGATAAGAAAATGACTATCCTTGCAATTTGTTTGATGTCAAGCGATAGGAAACCCAGATTGAACGATTTGCAATGATGGGACACTAAAATTGTTCATGTGATATATGAAACAACTAAATCAATCTCGACACACAGCAAACCTAAGAAATAGCTCCACAATGAAAGAAATAAACTTACAAAAAGAGACCCTTATACAAGAAAATGAATAATCAATTCTTGGATCGATCCATTAACATCTCTGTAGACACTATACAAGGATGGCCAATAAAGCTAGCCGAAGGTATGCATAGTTAAACAAAGCTGAATAAGCAGAGCTGTAATTTATGTCGATGGTAACTCGTAAGCGATATTGCGAGACAATTCTGAGTTACAATCTGCTATATTTACATAGAATGAAAATGCAGAAACACCTAAAGCAACCCCATAAGTGAAATGAAAACACATAAAATAGGCAACTCCATAGAACAGGAGCAATGTTATGGGTAAAGATGTCCTGAACACAAATGACATTAGACACAAATGTATTCAGATTTGTCCCGGTCATTTTCCAAACCCAAGTAACAATCATCATGCATCAAGGAGCACAGAAAAGAAACCCCCACATAGTACAGAAAAGAAGGAATGTCAACAAAAGTTGAGACGGAGCATTGTACAGAAATCAAACTTGTTGCACCCACTAATCAAACCACATTGTACAAAGGTATTACTACTTCCCATTCCAAGGCAACTAGGAAGAGTGAGCAAGCTTAAACTTGAAAGTAGTGCAGTCCCCCAAGCGGAAGGAAGCATCAGAAGAGCTACCATGGGCTCTCTTGTTGCCATAACCAGGATACTTTTCCTTGCAGAAGGGAACACTCTCATGTAAAGCCAGGCCTATTTTCTCAGCTTTCTTCACCAGGTCCCACTTGTTGTAAGGATCACCATCCTTGTGACTTACATGAATCTCTCCTTCCTCCTTCTTTAACAGCACTTTAGCGTTCCTCATAAACCCTTTAACCAATCGCTTGTTCAACCTACATCAGTCAGTCCCAATCATGCTTACATGAGCCTGAGGTTTTCATCCAGATGTTCGTTGTGCCAAATCACGAATGGAAACACACCAAAAAAAAACTACATAAAAAACATTATGTCGCGCGTCAGTTATAAAAATCTAATATCAAGCTTCAACTTCATGCTGCAAAATTCCGACCCCCTTTTTTCTGGGATTAACGCAAGTGGATTTGGAAGTCAAGAAGCCATACTAGACTGGTGGAGGAAACGTCCTCATAATATCCAGAAGGGGTTAATAATTGCCATATAATTTTGGGCTTCCAAGATCTTAGATTAAGACAAAGATTCAATGCTATTTCTAGATTTCTAGAGAGGATCCAGACTGGTGCTAAATCCCCTACATGTAAATGTTTTGAACTTGTTGTATTTGATGAGTAGAGATTTAAAAGGAAGTGAAGAATAGCCTGTTCTGTTTGGGCTGGTATCATCGGAACCTTGAAACTGCAAGATAACTGATAAGGTGGAAGGTTCGGTGAGCCGATGAAAGTTGGAAAACTGTAACCTTTTAAGTGGTGACCAAATACTCTCAAATGAAGTACGTGAGATAATTCTCTTTCACTTTCAGATATCCCTAGAAGCAAGTAAAAATGTTGTTGCAGGGTTTTTTAAGTTCTCCTTGTGGGATTTTTTAGATATACCATGGAAGGAATTTATCAACCAACAAATAAATACTTCTAATCAATGAATTTCAAGATGATTAAAAAGAAAATGATGAGATAGAGAAAGAAGCAAAATCTGTAATTACTTGATCTGGCAGCCATTCGACTCGGGAAAGAGAAAACCCACATGGGGAAAGTTGTAGACTATGCGATCAAACCTCTGAGTGGTGAGGAAGAAGTGTTGGCTCATATTTGTAGCATCTACTCCGTACATAACCAGACCACCCATCTCTTCTAACTCCCTCACGTTCCGTAACCCATCACTGTATTTCTTCAATAGATTCTCTGGACCCACAATTAACAATATGTATCAGCACCTAGCATTACTGTATGAATACAAGCTACCAGTACTATATCAGAAACTGAAAAACCGTAAGCAACAAGGGGGGACATGAGTTTGCACGGACGCTGAGAGTCGATAGAAGTAGAGACCATATTGCGGGCAGAGGAAAAAGCTTTGGCAAGAGAGAGAGAGAAGGAGAAATCCCCTTCGCCCACCAACAGTATTCTATGGGAGGACGAATAGTGTTCTATCCATCTCTCTCTGTTTCCTGGTCTCCCATCCGTCAACAAATCTTCATCTGATTCTTCTTCGTCGTCGGATGACGACGATGCTGAAGAAACTGATTTGTACTCTTCTTCTACTACTACTCTATGACGAGCCTGATACATTTTGGTAAAGGTTCCTTCAAGTTCCCTCTCTCTCTCTCTCTCAGTGTGTGTGATGGTCTAAAACTAACTTTTGATCGATTCCCATTTAACGAATCCTTCGTTGGGAATGATAGTCGCGTCTCTTAATTTCTCACCCACTTTTTTTGTTCTTTCTTGAAATCGTCCAAGCACATACATAATTATAGAAACAAATAATTAATAAAAAATAAAAAAACACAGAACATGATATATAGATATTTACGGATTTTTTTTAAAATATAATTGAATATATTTATAGTTCACACTAATTCTTAAAATGTAATAAATGAAGAATAATATCTTATATTAACTGTTGCACATGCCATATATTCATATCATATGTATTTCACTAATTTTTATTGATTTTTACGATTTGATTGGACAGATCGAATTCCTTCATAATTAACAACGCGGAATTATTAAATCTGAATCAGACTTTACAAACATAACATCTCAAACAATATCATCCAGATTTAATTAGAAAGGGACATATACTAAAACGATTTCTACTGGGAAAATTGTAACTTGTTTTACATCAAAGGCCCAAAAGAACTTATGTAGTTTGGGTGTGTTTATAGTAAATTATTTTAGTATTATTATTAATGTAAATTGGGCATGTTTTAAATTTTTTATAAAACTTCTGTTAACTTTTTTATTACTTATTCATCTTAATAAAATACATTTAAAAAGTTAAAAAGTCATTTTCTGTATCAGTTTACATGTCTCTGACTACAATTGAATGGTGAGATAATCATATTTGGCCAGTGAATATTGTCGAATTATGGCCCTATTTGGCGTAACTGGATTTTTCAGATTGTATAGATTATTGAGCAAATAATCTAACCCCATTTGGGCTAAATTATATACCCAAAAAATTTGGATTAATCTAGCCCAAACACAACATAATTTTACATATCCACAAATAATTTAGTCCAAACACTTTGAGCTAGATTATTCCCTCCGGCACCCAACATAATCCAACAATCCAATAATCCCATAATCTAGTTACGCCAAATGGACCCTATATTACTTTAAATAAAATTTAATTTAGTCAGCCTCGTTTAGACTAAATTATTTTTAGTGTATTTTAACTGCATGCATAGTTTTAGGCTCTATTTGGCGTAACTATATTTTTCAGATTATATAGATTATTGAGCAAATAATCTAGCCCCATTTGGGCTAAATTAAATACGGACAAAATCTGGATTAATCTAACTCCAAACACAACATAACCAACATATCCACAAATAATTTAGTCTAAACACTTTGAGCTAGATTATTCCCTCCGGCACCCAACATAATCCAACAATCCAATAATCTAGTTACGCCAAATGGACCCTTACTTGACTTGTGAGCTATAATAACTGAAATGCTTCATGAGTTTGAAACTCGGCAAGAAAAAAGATTGGGGCTGGAGGTTATTAGCTCTTAACATCAAGACTTTGCGGATTAGTCGGCAATAGATGGAGGATCCCCCAAACTTTACCCCAGTTTGGTCCCCAAACTAACTACGAATACCTTGATTATTATAAAAAAAAAAAAAAAAAAAAACCATAATGCTCTTGGAGGTAACTACACTTAGACGAAATTATTTTTATTGCTAGAGCACTTCGTTATTTCTCAAATCCTCATCAATGGGGTGACGTGGCGAAAAAATCCTGCCTTCCATCTCAATAAGGTTTTCAATAAGAACTTGAGCAAAAAATAACTAGAGGCCAAATGGACTTGAGCTTTATAATGAATTGAAAAAAAAAATGATGCAAAATGAGGAAAAGATGCCAAAAACATAACATTAAAAAGTAACCAAAATGAGAGTAGTTTTAGGCCCTCCAACAGATACAGAATACACACCCACAATTTTCTACAGGATAACCCCGAATGCCAGCCTTTTCAACTTAGCCTGTTCAAACGTTCCTCAGAAAAGAACAGTCCCAAGTTTTGTTACAAGTCCGCAACCAGATCCTGCAATTTTTCTTTGATAAGTGCACTCGTAGTATGAATCCAACAACAACAAAATAAAACAAATATAGCTATACACTGGTTGAAATTTAAGCAATTTTACATGCTATTAGGCAAGCAAGCAAAAACACGCATGTAACAAAGAGAATGCAAGACGGAGCTATATATCCTACTTTCTAGAGCGGTGAAATAACTTACAACAGATTTCTTCTGTTGGAATTTCACGACGAGTGCTTAAACTTGGTTAACTCACTCAATGCATCTTTGAGGAGTTCTGTCACCTTGTTTTTCTTACCCTGAAAGAAAATCTATTTTAAACAAGCAGCATCCAAAACGTTGAGAAATAAAAATATTATTTCCCATGAACGGTAAAATTTAAGGATATTTTCGGATTTCTCCTGAGTCCTAACCATGAAGAAGCGATACCTTCAATATTTTCAAATTTGGACCCGGCATTTATTGATAGGACTCTTAAGCTACAGGGAACAGGCCAAAGTGGAGTAGCCTGGCCCTTTAAAAGTTATGTTTGAAGACATATATAACATAGTGGCAATGGTTATAAAAAATTAAAAAATTCCACCTCAACTGAATAAAGAGATATCTATCCCAGCAGCTAATATGACCATCTTCAAAATATTGCTGATAATCAGAATCACCGAGCCCATGGTTTTTGCTTGTACATCATAAACTGTTCCACAAGCACAGAAGCCTTGCGCAGAAAATTTATGAGATCACGAACTACAAACTCAGACGTGTATTACCTTCAAGCAGGGGCGGAGCCAGGATTTCGTAACGGGGGTGGCACCATTAACAACAAAATAATTGCTGCAAAAAATTGATACCATGTTGGACTATGACAGAAGTAACGTAACGTAGTTTTGTTCCAGCAATCAGTTTTAAGGAGAAAGCCAGCTACAAAAGTTAAATAAAATACTCACGTTGACACTCGAAGTCCAAAGTTTCATTAAAAGTAGTTGGCTTCACAAATTCAATTGCTTGTAGGAGCACATGGAGAAATGGGTATTCAATGTAATTTTCCGGCAAATGAGTCAAAGATCCAATTATTTGTAACTTCACAAAGAGTTCTAGAGGCTAATAGTGGACGGAAATTGTATATTTTTGGGTCTAAAGCCAGGACTTCCATCATTTTTCTTTGGGACTGTGATTATCACGGATTATATACTTCATCCTCGGGTCCTCTTGCTTACCTCGGAAAATCTATGTTTTTCTTTGTGCCAATCGCAAGTTAGTGCCCTTAAGCAATTTTATTTCGATTGCATTTCCATTTTGTGTTGACCCATATTAGGTTTATGTTGTCTAGGAGTGATAATGTAGCACATATGCACTGTGCTAGGTGGATTGTATTAAGTAGGAAGTGTTTTCATTTGGTTTGTTGGTACTGGGCAGAACTTCCAAAGAATGCCAAATGTCTGATGGATTGTGAGGCAGCAGATATTTTACAAGGAATCCAGGAACAGATGGTTATACTATCTGAAGATCCAACAGTTAAAATCCCTTTGTGAATAACGTTGTTAACACTTTATTTTCTTGATTACGGGATTATCTATAGATGTAAGAATTTGGTTCATCTCATGGAAAGACCTAACACATTTCTTTCCAGACCATTTGACCGAGGGCTCCAGTATGCTATGAATGCCAGCTGTTATACAAGCCCTCAATCGGTTAGAAGAGTGCTTGAGTATCCTTAACTTACTGGGAAATGATGCTATTGTTATTGGTCTTGTTATTATTTATGTTATCATATAGGAAAATATCTGCCATCATTCATGAGGTTTATCCCGATTTTGATTTTGAACAATCTGCTATTGAACCATTAACTCATATATCAGGCCTCTTAAAAAGCATGGTGTTTCTGACAGCGAGGTATCTATCTCAGCCAGAGTTACTGACCTAATTTGTCGATAACTGGGTAATGTTGATTTTATATTCGGTTACAGATATCCATGATTGCCAACATCTGTCCAGAGTCTTTGGACGAAATTTTTGCTCTAATCCCATCCTTGAAGGCAGGGGCGGAGGTAAATGGGGGGGGGGGGGGGTCACGTGCCACCCCCCAATTCAAAAAAATGAATAGAATATTTTTTTTTTGTAAGGCTGGGACCCACCCAACCCAGCCCCATGACCAGGGGCGGAGCCAGGATTTCGTAACGGGGGTGGCACCATTAACAACAAAATAACACAACGGAAAATAAAAAATACATTCAAATGTTTTGTATGAATCCCATTCAACTAAAACCAAAATAACGCAACAAAAAATCAAAAAGGAACTCGACGTTCTTTCAAATCTCGAAAATCATTCAAGATGGATTCTAAACTAAATTTCGAAGCAATTTCCCTTTCAATGTAGATAAGTGACGAGTCCGAGAGAAAATCGTCTTCCATTTTGTTCCGAAGCCTAGTTTTGATAATCTTCATGGCCGAAAATGATCGTTCTGCCGTTGCGGTAGAAACAGGAAGTGTAACCACAAGGACGATCACTCAAAAAACTAAGTGGTAGGTTTTTGATCTCCTAGTCTTCACCATCCATTCACACAAGTGAGAAACAGATGACAAAGATTTGAAGTCTTCAGCTCCAACTACATTGAGCTCATAGTGGGCAAGTTGCGTCTTCAATTGGGATCTCTCATCTTCTGTGAAATCTTTCAGATAAAACTTGTCTACCAACTGGCAAACATAATCTATTTGAAACGCTCCACACTCCCGAGGATCCAAAGTCAAGCTAAGAGTAATCAACTCCATTGATTTTTCATTAAAGCGACCGTTTAGCTCCTGTAATTGAGAATCAATTGCAGCATAAAAGATATCAACTCGGTAATACTGCCCAATTAGAAATTCATCCTGATGGTGACGAGCTCAACCTCGTTTAGGAACATAACCATTATTCATATCTGGGACAACTATACTTCGTCGAGTGCAAAATGATGTGACTGTAGCAAGTAAAGTATCAAGTCCCTCATCTCTCAACTTTTGAAGAAGCCTTTTAGTTGATGAAACGAGACAGTAGCATTTACTATGTCTTGAGATTTACATTGCAAAGCTTGACAAAGGGCATCAGTAATCTCCATAATTTCTTTCATAAGATGCAAGATGAACACAAATTCAAACGTTGTCATTGCTTCATAAGCTGCATCTGCAACTCCTCGATCTTGCATAGTAGCCCCATCTTCGGTAATATTGAGTAAGACTTCACAAGCAGGACTGAACATTTTTATCAAACTAGAAACAGATTTCAAGTGAGAACTCCAACGAGTATCCCCTGCCCGTTGCAAAGTGCCAACTTGGTTAAGTCCTGAACCAATTTCAAGCTCTTCAATTGCAATCAAATGTTCAATCTCAGCAGCCTTAGCAGCTTTTAATTCATCGCTCCGTTTGCAAGAAGCACCGACGACATTGACAATAGAAGTCAATTTTCCAAAAAAATGAAAGACTGGAAAAACTTCTTTTGATGCTGCAACTAAAGCCAATTGCAAACGATGTGCTAAGCAATGCACGTAGTATGCATAGGGACAATCACGTAAAATTAAAGCTTGCAATCCATTCCACTCACCCCGCATATTACTTGCACCATCATAGCCTTGTCCTCGAATACTCTGAATGTCAAGATTATGTTTAGACAAAACAGAGCATAACTCATCTGTTAGAGTCAATGCTAAAGTGTTAGAAACATGAACCAACCCAAAAAAACGCTCACAAACAAGGCCTTCTTTACTTACAAATCTTAATATAATAGACATTTGCTCCCTCTTTGCCTCATCCCGACATTCATCAACTATTATAGAAAATTTTGCATCACCAATCTCATCACGAATTGCTCTCTTCACTTTCATTGCGAAAACATGTAAAATTTCTTTCTGAATCTGTGGTGATGTGTAGGTAGCATTCTTAGAAGCTTTGTCTAGTACAACCTTGGCAATATTTTCATTGTATCTGCCCATAAAAGCTAACAAGTCAAGAAAATTTCCACGATTCAATGCTCCATGACTTTCATCGTGACCTCTAAATGCAATCCCATGAGATACAAGATATCGGATTGCTTCAATTGAAGATTCAACTCGTAGGCGATTAGCTGCAATTTCTCCATCATTGAACTTTTCAACAACTCTTTGTATATGTTGAGGTTGATTCATCAAATCCTCACACATTTTTTGAGCATTTTTATGAAACGAGTTAGGATCTTTACCCACATGATTTGAAAAAGCACCATTCTCACCGGTCGCTTTGTTCCACGCTCGAAATCCATCAACAATAAACGCAGTATTCCCCGCATTACCTGATGGTGGACTAAACAAATAGCATGGTAGACAAAAAGTCGCATTTTTTGAAGGGGAATATTCTAACCATGACGGATGCAACTTGAACCAAGATCCTATAAAGCTACGAGATTTTGTATGCGTTTCAGTTCTTGGATAACTCGAAAGTAAAGGTTGGAATGGACCGGCATTGATGTAGAATCGTCGAATTTCATCACGTTGATCAACATGATAATCAAAAATACGTCGACGCAATCCAGGATCACGCTCTAGAGAATTAACATCAACCTCAATTCTTCGAGATTTGGGGAGACAACTTTAAAAAGTACTAGCATTAATGATTGAGATTGGGAGATTTGGAGTATTAATATTAGAACTTCCAATGTTGTCATCGACTTCCGAGATGTTGTCATTTTTTCTTTTGAAATATGCATTGATAGGATTTGTTTTTCCCATCTACAATCAAATAAAAGTGCAAGTACCCTGCCCATGACCCACCCCCGTACCCCACCCATCCACCAGTCCCACCCCAGACCAAACGGTCAAACCCTCACCGGCTCTCCCTCCCGCTCCTTCTCCCTCTCCCGCCCGCGGCCGCCGCCCGTCGCTCCCTCTCCCGCCCTAGCCGCTCGTCCCGCCGGACGACCGGAGGTTCAGACCATCAGCCAGCAGCAGGCTCGGACAGACCAGATTTGTTCCTCCGCCGACCGAGTCCTCCTGCCTCGTCAGTCGTCTCCGACCGGCCCGCCGCCCGACCTTTCCTCCACCTCTGCTCCTGCCTTCCTGCGGCCCTGCCGGCCGCCGACGAGTCGAGTCAGTGCGTCCGCCGTCCAGATCAGACGAGTCACGAGTGGCCGAGTCAACTGGGGACGAGTCACGAGTGAGTCGAGTATCCTTTAATTTGTTCCTCGTGTGGTTACCATATTTTCTCTCTCTCATTTTTCCTATACTTTCTGGGCAACCAAACAGGCAAACACTATTACACTAAGCACAGCAACATAGGCTGTAGTTCTTCCATCTGTGCACAGTGCACAAGCAATCAATCGTGTGTTTCTGCACACAACGATTAATGGCATTCAATTACTAAAACATATAGAAATATCTCAATATCTGATTTCTCTGGGAATCAAAGCTGAGTTCTTCATGCTTGTTCAGATTGAAGAGTGATGTCCTCTTCGTCTTATGTAATTTTTTAATTTAATTAATAAGTTCCTCTCCCCTTCTGGAGATTTTAATTTTAACACGAGTCGGATTCAGACATAATTTCCACATAATTTGTCATTTGTACTTGTCTCTATTCGTATTTTTTCTAAACAAGTGATACCTCGACAGGTGACTTGTTATTTGTGGCGGTTCATAATTTTTATCGACGTAAACTTTTAATCGACGGACGACGGTGTAAGGTAATATTTTTATCCCTCCTGTCTTTATATTTGTCGCGGGAGCAAGTGGGAGACTGCATCACCCCCTTATATTGTCTTGATTTATTTTGTTACGGTGCGTGCAAAGGGAGCAAGTGTGATGCAGTGGTTCTCCCCCCCCCATTCAATTTGAAGAATATATTACATAATTGTTGTGGCAATGTGGCTATTGGTTAATTTGTATATGGTATATAGTTGTTCTGGCTATTGGTTATTCTGAGTATATGTTACTTGCACTTTTATTTGATTGTAGATGGGAAAAACAAATCCTATCAATGCATATTTCAAAAGAAAAAATGACAACATCTCGGAAGCCGATGACAACATTGGAAGTTCTAATATTGATACTCCAAATCTCCCAATCTCAATCATTAATGCTAGTACTTCTGAAAGTTGTCTCTCCAAATCTCGAAGAATTGAGGTTGATGTTAATTCTCTAGAACGTGATCCTGGATTGCGTCGACGTATTTTTGATTATCATGTTGATCAACGTGATGAAATTCGACGATTCTACATCAATGCCGGTCCATTCCAACCTTTACTTTCGAGTTATCCAAGAACTGAAACGCATACAAAATCTCGTAGCTTTGTAGGATCTTGGTTCAAGTTGCATCCGTCATGGTTAGAATATTCCCCTTCAAAAAATGCGACTTTTTGTCTACCATGCTATTTGTTTAGTCCACCATCAGGTAATGTGGGGAATACTGCGTTTATTGTTGATGGATTTCGAGCGTGGAACAAAGCGACCGGTGAGAATGGTGCTTTTTCAAATCATGTGGGTAAAGATCCTAACTCGTTTCATAAAAATGCTCAAAAAATGTGTGAGGATTTGATGAATCAATCTCAACATATACAAAGAGTTGTTGAAAAGTTCAATGATGGAGAAATTGCAGCTAATCGCCTACGAGTTGAATCTTCAATTGAAGCAATCTGATATCTTGTATCTCATGGGATTGCATTTAGAGGTCACGATGAAAGTCATGGAGCATTGAATCGTGGAAATTTTCTTGACTTGTTAGCTTTTATGGGCAGATGCAATGAAAATATTGTCAAGGTTGTACTAGACAAAGCTTCTAAGAATGCTACCTACACATCACCACAGATTCAGAAAGAAATTTTACATGTTTTCGCAATGAAAGTGAAGAGAGCAATTCGTGATGAGATTGGTGATGCAAAATTTTCTATAATAGTTGATGAATGTCGGGATGAGGCAAAGAGGGAGCAAATGTCTATTATATTAAGATTTGTAAGTAAAGAAGGCCTTGTTTGTGAGCGTTTTTTTGGGTTGGTTCATGTCTCTAACACTTTAGCATTGACTCTAACAGATGAGTTATGCTCTGTTTTGTCTAAACATAATCTTGACATTCAGAGTATTCGAGGACAAGGCTATGATGGTGCAAGTAATATGCGGGGTGAGTGGAATGGATTGCAAGCTTTAATTTTACGTGATTGTCCCTATGCATACTACGTGCATTGCTTAGCACATCGTTTGCAATTGGCTTTAGTTGCAGCATCAAAAGAAGTTTTTCCAGTCTTTCATTTTTTTGGAAAATTGACTTCTATTGTCAATGTCGTCGGTGCTTCTTGCAAACGGAGCGATGAATTAAAAGCTGCTAAGGCTGCTGAGATTGAACATTTGATTGCAATTGAAGAGCTTGAAATTGGTTCAGTACTTAACCAAGTTGGCACTTTGCAACGGGCAGGGGATACTCGTTGGAGTTCTCACTTGAAATCTGTTTCTAGTTTGATAAAAATGTTCAGTCCTGCTTGTGAAGTCTTACTCAATATTACCGAAGATGGGGCTACTATGCAAGATCGAGGAGTTGCAGATGCAGCTTATGAAGCAATGACAACGTTTGAATTTGTGTTCATCTTGCATCTTATGAAAGAAATTATGGAGATTACTGATGCCCTTTGTCAAGCTTTGCAATGTAAATCTCAAGACATAGTAAATGCTACCGTCTCGTCTCATCAACTAAAAGGCTTCTTCAAAAGTTGAGAGATGAGGGACTTGATACTTTACTTGCTACAGTCACATCATTTTGCACTCGACGAAGTATAGTTGTCCCAGATATGAATAATGGTTATGTTCCTAAACGAGGTCGAGCTCGTCACCATCAGGATGAATTTCTAATTGGGCAGTATTACCGAGTTGATATCTTTTATGCTGCAATTGATTCTCAATTACAGGAGCTAAACGGTCGCTTTAATGAAAAATCAATGGAGTTGATTACTCTTAGCTTGACTTTGGATCCTCGGGAGCGTGGAGCGTTTCAAATAGATCATGTTTGCCAGTTGGTAGACAAGTTTTATCCGAAAGATTTCACAGAAGATGAGAGATCCCAATTGAAGACGCAACTTGCTCACTATGAGCTCAATGTAGTTGGAGCTGAAGACTTCAAATCTTTCTCATCTATTTCTCACTTGTGTGAATGGATGATGAAGACTAGGAGATCAACAACCTACCACTTAGTTTTTCGAGTAATCGTCCTTGTGCTTACACTTCCTGTTTCTACCGCAACGGCAGAACGATCATTTTCGGCCATGAAGATTATCAAAACTAGGCTTCGGAACAAAATGGAAGACGATTTTCTCTCGGACTCGTCACTTATCTACATTGAAAGGGAAATTGCTTCGAAATTTAGTTTAGAATCCATCTTGAATGATTTTCGAGATTTGAAAGAACGTCGAGTTCCTTTTTGATTTTTTGTTGCGTTAATTTGATTTTAGTTGAATGGGATTCATACAAAACATTTGAATGTATTTTTTTATTTTCCGTTGTGTTATTTTGTTGTTAATGGTGCCACCCCAAAATCCTGGCTCTGCCCCTGGTCATGGGCAGGGTTGGGTGGGTCCCAGCCTTACAAAAAAAAAAAAAATTCTATTCATTTTTTTGAATTGGGGGGTGGCACGTGACACCCCCCCCCCCCCCCCCCCCCCCCCCCTAATTTACCTCCGCCCCTGCCTTCAAGGATGGGATTAGAGCAAAAATTTCGTCCAAAGACTCTGGACAGATGTTGGCAATCATGGATATCTGTAACCGAATATAAAATCAACATTACCAAATTAGGTCAGTAACTCTGGCTGAGATAGATACCTCGTTGTCAGAAACACCATGCTTTTTGAGAGGCCTGATATCTGAGTTAATGGTTCAATAGCAGATTGTTCAAAATCAAAATCGGGATAAACCTCATGAATGATGGCAGATATTTTCCTATATGATAACATAAATAATAACAAGACCAATAACAATAGCATCATTTCCCAGTAAGTTAAGGATACTCAAGCACTCTTCTAACCGATTGAGGGCTTGTATAACAGCTGGCATTCATAGCATACTCGAGCCCTCGGTCAAATGGTCTGGAAAGAAATGTGTTAGGTCTTTCCATGAGATGAACCAAATTCTTACATCTATAGATAATCCCGTAATCAAGAAAATAAAGCGTTAACAACGTTATTTACAAAGGGATTTTAACTGTTGGATCTTCAGATAGTATAACCATCTGTTCCTGGATTCCTTGTAAAATATCTGCTGCCTCACAATCCATCAGACATTTGGCATTCTTTGGAAGTTCTGCCCAGTACCAACAAACCAAATGAAAACACTTCCTACTTAATACAATCCACCTAGCACAGTGCATATGTGCTACATTATCACTCCTAGACAACATAAACCTAATATGGGTCAACACAAAATGGAAATGCAATCGAAATAAAATTGCTTAAGGGCACTAACTTGCGATTGGCACAAAGAAAAACATAGATTTTCCGAGGTAAGCAAGAGGACCCGAGGATGAAGTACGGATAATCACAGTCCCAAAGAAAAATGATGGAAGTCCTGGCTTTAGACCCAAAAATATACAATTTCCGTCCACTATTAGCCTCTAGAACTCTTTGTGAAGTTACAAATAATTGGATCTTTGACTCATTTGCCGGAAAATTACATTGAATACCCATTTCTCCATGTGCTCCTACAAGCAATTGAATTTGTGAAGCCAACTACTTTTAATGAAACTTTGGACTTCGAGCGTCAACGTGAGTATTTTATTTAACTTTTGTAGCCGGCTTTCTCCTTAAAACTGATTGCTGGAACAAAACTACGTTACGTTACTTCTGTCATAGTCCAACATGGTATCAATTTTTTGCAGCAATTATGTAAATGTAGCTACACTAGTATGACTACCAATTTGGCTAGTTGCACTTTCAGTTTGGCAATTATGACTATCTACCATTTAAACCTAGACGACAAATATGCATTCATGATAAGTAGTTGCATGACCTATCAAATAGAAAGATCCAAGAAAATTACACCGTGTCTTTCAACTGACCATATATACGATGTATCTAGGGAAAGCACTGACCTTGCTCATTTTTTAACGTGGAAGTTTCTTTTCGCATAGAGCTCTTACCACCATTTGCAACCTTGTCTCCTTTCCCTCCTTTTCCCACAATCAGTACACATAATTATCAACAAAAGATGAAATCACCTACGGTAAATATCTATGATACGCATACAAAAGCTTTTACCTTTAGCAACAGGGGTGTCAACCTTCCCACCAGCTTTTGATTGCTTGTTGAATTCGGATTCAAACGAATCTACAATATCAAGGGTCACATTTCCAAAATGGTGAGAGAGAGATTAGCATTTCCCCATCCATCTTTGGACTGGCTGAGCAACAATAAGGAGTTTCGCAAGAGCAGAATAAAAAAGAAACAGGTTTAAACCTTCAGAATCAAACTGAATTTTCCGCTCACTCTTTGACTTTGCTGAGCTATCAACCTTCCCTTTCAAAGCCGATACGCAAAGAAATTTGAGGGAAAAAAGGATTATGTTAAAGAAAAATAGCATCACTGAATCTTTCCTTGGTGAAGGATACATTTAACAAGTAAATACCAACAAGAAGAAAGACAAAAACAGAACTATGAGGTGTGCGTAAGAAAGGATCAATGCTCGTTATAAGCCTATGCGTTTCACACGACAGAAAACATCGGCATCACTCGTTGCAGTACTCAATCAAAATTTTGTTCCAGGTATCATGAAATTATGGTTCTCAAGGATAGTAGAAATGGGGTAGATAGCCCTGAATGTCTGAACATGAGCTCATTTGCGGATTTCTTGTTCAAGGGTACAAGGACTTGATAAACAATTTTCGATAGACAAACATTTACTGGATGCTTGGTGGAAAGCGAGAAAGGAAAATTTGGGATATAGTAACGCATATAGATATACATACCAGGAGATTTGAGAGAAGATATACCCTTGGGCAGGGAGAACCCTTTTCCTCCTTTCTCAGCCATTTACTGCTACAAGCGCTGGAAAAACCATAAACCAGATTGTATGTAGTGTTAATTAAACCTCAAAGACCACATACATTTCTGCTCAAGCCACTTCACTCGACCGAACCAGAATGCCATATCTTTACAAATAAGAAAAGAAATCAGAAATATAACTGGTTTTGAGGAAAATAGGGCGGGGGGAAGGGGAATTACCTTATCACAAGTGGAATCGGCGAGAAATTCCGGCAGCGATTCTGAGAATGTTAATTGGAGTTTTTAGTTATTTAGCGCAGAATATGGTATTTGTAAAACCGCTGTTGGTACATACTCAGAGTGTGAGAGACGCCAAAACTTTGTTGAGGAACGAGGAAGACGACGAAAACAAGCAACTGGTTGCGCTGTTGGGTCATAAACCACTCGGCTGATGGGTGGGTACCGTTTCGAATGGTACTCGGCTTGTCCCAACTCGGCTTGCAGTTTGCTCACTGAGCAAGTCCATCTACATGAACAAGTCTACATACATCTATTTTCCTCAAAAATTGAACGATTTTCCGGTTAGATATTTGTCGGTATTATAATTAACATAATTAATGTACTCTACGATATAAATAAAAGGATAAATTACTCTTGTGCTCCCTCAAGTTTAGACTTAGAGTGTATTCGTTTTGAGTGTTTCTGAAATAATTTTTAGAAAAAAAAAAAACTCTGAGATATTCTTTGGTATAAGTGTTTCAGAAAAAATCTAGGAGTTAAATTTTTTTTGCGTTTTCGAGATGTCTCTATCTCTCTTCTTTTATAGAGAGATAAAGTTGTTTGGAAAAAAAATAAAAATATTTAAGAAATTTGTTCCAGAAATTTTTTTGAGAAAAAATTTCTCAAAACAAGCAAAACGAACACATACTTAGTCTTAGTTTAGTCTCTACCATTTAAAATGACTCGATTTTGATCTCTAATTTTATTTTTTGCTCCAATTAGGTCCAATCATTAACGACCGTTTATTTTTTCAGATGAAAAGTCAAATGCTGACTCTCATCTGGGGTATTATCATAACTTCTGGTTACCCCTTTCCCTATTTTGCCTTAATACAATTCCCACTCAAATTAATTAAGGTCTTTTGCAATTTCACTTCGATCCCTAAAGAAATTGATTGTGGAGTTTGCAAAGACATCGACGAGATCAAGAAGGAAGGCAACTATTATTCGTAAGGAATGGACGAACCGGATATGGTTATTCTGAGAGTGAACGAAGATCATCCTAAATATGGTTAGTTTGTTTTCCTTAGATTTTAAACTTGAAAATAATCTTGAAATGACAATTTTCACACTTATTGTTCATAAACGTAATGTGATGGCCACTGTGATCATTTTCATATGAAATTGTGGCATTATTGTGTGTGTTCTCGCTGTTTGAACAGTCATTGTTCATATCGATTATTTTTACCCAATAATGTTTAAGGTATCAATGCAATGGTCCTCTTGTTTGAATCTACAGTTGTGTTCTCACACCCCACCAACCTTATTTAATTATTTCTTTTTCTCTTTACTTTGTTATTGTTCAAATCCAAATGGGTACCTTTTCAGTATAAGGCTTCATCATGGTGGGTCATTCTAGTCATCCCCCAACATAGCATATGTTGGTAGAAAAGTAGGGTATTTTGACAATGTAAATGTGGACAAGATGAATATGATAGAAATAGATAAAATGGTAAAATTGCTAGATTACAGAGGGTTTTTAACTTGGTATTACAAAGTCCCTGATAAGGACATAAACTGTGACCTATATGAACTGAGTTATGATGGAGAGATACGGAAAATGATTAGTTGTATTCATGGCACCACTAGGGTTATAGATGTGTACATATAGTCCCATCTTAACATGGTACATGGAATTTACCAACAAGAAGAAAATGATGAAATAGAGGAGTAAAATGTTAATGTTGAGGCTGCAACTTAGGGATTTTAACATGGGGGATGAGTTTGAGGTATTTTTAGGAGACCTTGTTCTGTTAAAACATGACACAAATGAGAAGATTGATTACAATCATTTGGAGGATTTCAGCAATTCAAAGTATGATTTTAGTGAGGATGAGAGGGAGTTTAAGACACATATAAATAGGAGTGTTGAATGGAGAGGTGTGCAGAGGGAGAAGGGAACTAGAAGGACCAAGGGCAAGAAATCCCTAAAAAGAAAGTTTGGGAGGATAAAATTAATTCTAACCATTTGAAAAATCTTGATGGGTCCACATCCTCTAATAGTGACACCACAAGCAAGAAAAAACACCCTTTTCCCAATTTAATAGTAAGACTAACATGGAGGATCCCAAATTTATGCTTGGAATGGTCTTTGAGAATAGTAAAATTTTCAAAGATGCTGTCAGAGAGCATGCCATAAAAACTAGAAGGTCCATTAAATTTGTAAAGAATGATAAGTTGAGGGTTAGGGCTATACACAAACCTCCATGTCCTTGGAAAATTCAGGCATCCAAAATGCAAGACTTTCCTTCTTTTCAAGTGAGGACTTTCCCATAGTTGTGGTAGGATTTTCCACAATAAGAATGTGAAGTCAACCTGGCTCTCCAAGAAATACTTGAAAACCTTGAATTCCAACCCTAGCATTCTAGTGCAGAGCTTTAAAGATAATGAGCAGAGAGACCACAAGGTGGGGATATCAAGGAGTCAAATGTATAGGACCAAGAGAAAATCATCTATATTGATTTAAGGAATCACATGGACCAATATGCCAAGCCCTAGAGCTATTGGCTGATTAAGAGGACCAACCCTGATTGAACTATATTGATGAAGGTAGAAAAAACTAGAGACAGTGGTAAGGGTGTCAGATTTGAGAGAATATATGTATATTTGGGGGCATTGAAGTTAGGATTCAAAACAGGTTGCAAACCCTTACTAGGAGCTGACGGGTGTCATCTCAAAGGGCCATTCAAAGGCGTGCTATTGTAAGATGTTAGTGTTGATGGCAACAAAAAAAGCTATCCAGTGGCATATGCAGTAGTAGAAAGGGAGACAAAGTAGACATGGAGGTAGTTCTTTGAACTGTTAAGTGAGAATTTTGACATAATCTCCAAGTTCACTTTCATGTTTAACCAACAAAAGGTATATACTTAGCTTTTAAGTAAAACCAGAGATATACTTAGTCTGCAATTTAACATTTGACCTTGTTTTCCTACAATTTGTACAAGATATGTTACCAACCCTTGCTAAGGTTCTTCCCATGATTGAGCACAGGTTCTTATTAGGCATTTATACAACAATTTCAGAGAGTAGTTTAAGGGATTGCACCTCAAGGAGATTATGTATTGTGTAGCAAAGGCAACCTATATGCAGAGATTTGACCATCATATGGAGGAAGTGAAGCCAAATGATGAAGTTGCTTTCAACTAAATTTGTGAGACAGATCTAAGTTTTTTGGTCTAGATTCCATTTCAATACCACAAATAAGTGTGATATTCTTGACAACAACATGTGCGAAAGTTTCAACAAGTGTATCTTAGAGGCTAGGGAAAAGATCATATTACCAAAGTTAGAGGATATTAGGTGTTATCTTATGAAAAGGCAACAACTAAGGAAGGATAAAATAAGTGGCCATCTTCAACCTTTGTGTCCTAATATAATTGAAAAATTGAATGAAAAGAGGAATATAGCCATTGATTGCATAGCATCATTATTTGGCGACCAGATTTATGAAGTTAGATGTTTCAACGGTGGTCAGTATGCGGCGTACCTTAAGGACAGATCATGTAGCCATAGAAAATGACAGTTAAGCGGTGTACCATGTCTACATGCCAGATCAACCATCTATCAATGCCATGGAAATTCAGAAGACTATATTGCACATTAGTACCTCAAAGAGACATACATGAAGAGCTATGAGACCATTATTTGCCCTATCAATAGACATGATATGTGGCCTACAACTACATATACCCATACCTTACCCCCTCCCCCCCAATATTAGAAGACAATCTGGTAGGCCTAATAGGGCAAGGAAGAAGCAACGTGAGGAAATGGAGATGGGGTCAACTAGTACCGCAACATTCAAGAGAACAAACACCACTACCAGTTGCAGCATATGTGAGAAACTATGGCACAATAAAAGAGAATGTAAAGGTACCTCTGTTGCTAAAAAAGAAAGCAAAGTCAAACAAAAGTCTAATATATGTGACTTGTTCATTACATGTCTCATACATTTTTAATCTAAATTGTATAACAATTAAGCATATAGCTCTGGTCATTTACAAGTTTCTAATCAGAAGACTGATAGCATTACACATGTACCAATATCCAGTTCACAACCAAAATGAAGAATTATCACTGCAAGAAATAGAGATGGGATCAACTAGTACCACAACATTCAAGAGGACAAATACTACTACCAGTTGCAACATATGTGAGAAACTATGGCACAATAAAAGAGAATGTAAGGGTGCCTTTGTTGCTAAAAAAGAAAGCAAAGTCAAATAAAAGTCTAATATATGTGACTTGTTCATTACATGCCTCATACATTTTTAATCTGAATTATGTAACAATTAAGCATATAGCTTTGGTAATTTACAAGTTTCTAATCAGAAGACTGACAGTACTACACATGTACCAACATCCAGTTCACAACCAAAATGAAGAATTACCATTGCAAGAAGATCACGCCCAACCACCAATACAAGAAGGATGTAGGGAACCACCAATGCAAGGCAGGCGCAGACTACTAATATATCTAGAAGCCAACCTACAACAAGAAGGAAAAAGGTTGCAGCATCAAAAAAGAGTTCAAGCCAACTACAAATGGAGAGAATGGATGGATAAAGTTACGATGTGATCATATCTTTTTTTTAAATGTTCATGAATGACCTAATTGTGTACTTCTGAAATGGTCTTGTACAAAGTTAGTTCGTCATGGAACAATGGATGGTGAATTTTGTAATGGTTTGTTGTTATCAAAATGACTGGTCTTAGTTTGCAACTTATGGATTGGTTTGTTGTTATCTAACTCATGATCCTAATGGTTTGCACTTTTATCATGTTGTGTAATAGTTTGCAGTTTTGGAATTATCCAACCAAGGTGTTTGTGTTTCTGATGTCCATTTATTTGCAGTTTTGTAATGGACTTATGTTGGATACTCTGTTGCTAAGGTTGTCTAGCTTGCATAATGTACATTTCAAGAAACCATTTATAGTACCATTTCATTTCACAATCAAATGGTAGTTCATACAATTAAAGATAGCAATTGTAGTATTACATTACAAAGTCACTTGTCAAGCTCCTTCCAATTACAGGTACTACCATAAGTATGACTCTGAGAGTCCTAAAATCTTCTCTCTTTACAAGCTAATGTTCACAGCATACTATTTTTACTTGATTGAACACGGAATGTTCACCAGGCAAACGTCAGCCAAGACAAAGACAGTGCCATTACTAGCTTCTTCACCCTTCGATTCTGACCATTTCAAACAGTACCATTTCAAGAAATCAATTACAGTACTATTTCATTCCACAATCAAAAAGTAGTTCATCAAATTAAAGATAACAATTGCAATATTATATTACAAGTCACTTGTCAGGCTCCTTCTCATTACAGATACTACCCTAAGCATAACCCCGAGAGTCCTAAAATCTACTCCCCTTACAAGCCAATGTTCACAACCCATTATTTCCACTTGATTGAACATGGATTGTCCACCAGGCAAATGCAAGCCAAGACAAAGACAGTGCCATTACCAACTTCTTCACCATTTTTGTTCTGACCTAGTCGTTCATCTTCTAACATTGCATTGGTATGCATGAGCTCTGGAATGACAGATGGAGGATCAAGCCACACAAAACACTTTCACGCATGTGATCCACTGTATTTGGAGCAGGCTAGGTTCCTCCTCCCAAAGTTGGCTTCATTATGTGCGGTTCTGACCTATGCTGCAATCTACAATGCCAGATCAGTGTGTCCATGGCTTTGCTTTGCTCTCCTCCTTCGTTAAACGTATCACAATGAAGACAATACAGTATATAAGGAGAAAGGGGTATCCACAAGTTACGATAATACTCCTAATGAAAGTCATTATTTGATTTTTCGTTTGAAAAAATAAACGACTGTCAATGATTGGGCCTAATTAGAGTAAAAAATTAAAAGTGAAAGTCAAAATTGAATAATTTTGAATTATAAGGACCAAAATGAGACTAACTCCAAACTTGAGGGACTACTGGAGTAATTTATTCTAAATAAAATTATTTGTTTTGGTCATCATAATAGGGTTGACATGAGTCTACAAATGGATGAACTACGCGGTACAAATAAGACAACTCTTTAAGAGTGAAAAATAATTAATTTATTTAAGAAATAAAAATTATACAGCTAAACTTGTTTAGTTTCTGCCTTTTTACATAATTGAGTTATAACAACACATTATGACATACTCATGTCCAACTCAAACGCTACGTGTCGTACTCGAAACACTTGGCTACCAGGTGGACACAAGTCAGAAACACATAACATGGGTCGGTCAATCGAGTTATGACTTGTCCTGATTCAAACGACATGCTCCCATGGGGGGGCTTGGTTGCACGATGTCTTGTGGGCCTAGTTGGGCTTGGGGTCGTCCCACAAAGTTGTTGAACTGACGGGCTTGGCTTGCTTTCTAGCCCTAAACTTGACAATGATCCGTTCCATTAAATCATGCCGATTCAGCCCAATACAGGTAGCATTTTTGTTAACGTAGTAGAGTGATTTGTGAGTTGGTAATGATTGATATATCGTGGTGTGAGATGCTTTTTATGAGAGAAAAGTGAAAGATAATATATCCACTAAATTTTAAAAGTTCAAGAATAAATAAATAAATAAAAGTACAATAATAGTATTTAGAGTAAATTGTATTGGCCTCCCTGAAGAAAGGACATAACTGTACAATAATTTTAAAAGCAATTGACATTAGAATAATTTTTTAAATTATAAGAAGGTCAGTGTATTTTGTGTAGCATTATCCTTAAGAAACTGCCATCGGGCACAAGTCACCATTGATTAAAAGAACTTTGTATTGATTATTATAAGGTGCTAAAATTTTGTACACTATTTTGACATGTTGGCGCCAAGAATCATTTAATTTTGGCCCCAAAAAAATCAGAAATCACAATTCAAGTGCATAAAAAACTAGAGGAGATTGATCCGATCATCTTCTTGAGCTATCTGGAGGATTTACCTTTGCTATAGTTGCGGTCGGGTTTATTAGTTCTCCTATGTGTGACCTTATCATAACTACTAGGAAACTCAGACTTACTTCCAGAACTTCTTTCTTCTCTAATAACCACTCTTCCTTTTTCTTCTTTCTCTGCTTGTCCCATTTCTTTTCTGCTCATATTCTCTTTTGATTCTAGTATCAATTTTCCCTGTGACTTGGTTGCCTTGTGCTGGCTTCTTGTGGTGATTCCCTCCTGGGTTTCGCTGGACTTTTTGTCTGAACTCACTTTCAACTTGCTTAGATCTTCTTCAATAATCGGCGGAAGTTTACGACTCGTTGAGCTAGTGCCTCGTTCTTGTTCAAAGAAGAGAACTTGAACCACTGTTCTCAAGGGTAGCCGTTCATTTTTCACTGCGTGCGCACGTACGTCTGGGGATAATTTTTGACAATCTAGAATGTTACAAAGTTGCTTTTTCTCTGCTTTCTCCAAATCAGGATGCTCCTGGTGATCATCAAGAGAATTATTATATCAAAATCTCAAATATATTCTTTCGTACTATTTCTTGTATATGTTTCTTACTGTTTAGAGGCATACCTTTAGGTAGATGTTGATTGCCTTGTACAGGGCATCATGGTCAGGCCTAGAAATTTCTGGCAGAGCTTGTGCAAGATTCAACAATTTTGATACTGGCAAATTGACATCCCTCGCGACGACTTGAATATAAGAATCAACGAGCTTTCCAATCTTTTGAATCAATCTCAAAGATTGGCCGTCTTCTCCAGAGCGTTGCCTTCTCCATTGCACCAGAAAACTGTGTAACACTGCTCCAACCAAATCAACATCATAAAAATGCCCAACGGAAGGAGAGTGCGAAGAAAACAGAAGGTCATTCACTGTTGCTTCCTCGAGTTGGACACTTGATCGTCTGATTAGTTCTGCCTTTGTTACCGGAGATGTCCCTAGAAAATTTGCTATGCTAAGTAGCCTCAGCAAGAATCCAACAGAAACGGATTCCTTATCTCCCGGAATCATGCTTGCAATGGTCTCGAGGATTCGCTGTTTCTTTTCCACATCTTCAATTTGTGAAGCTGAACTCTCTGGAGGCCTAGTCTTTGTAGTGTCCGGTAGCCACCGACTAGCATAGACATGCAAAGCTTCACCAATTAGCTGCGGTGACAGCATGTTTGCTGCCCTAACAGCAGTAATAATGCATCTGAACAAGTCTATGTCAAGATCAGATAGGTCTTCTGTCCACCAATCCTTCGGAACAAATTGGTGCCGTTTTTTCGAATACCCAGGTCTAGTGTACGTGTAGGACCATGTCACCTGCAGAGATTCTTCATTCAAATCAAAACAACATTCTTCACAATATCAAGTAGATATACATAATGCTTTCATAGTTAAATAGATTTCTTTTTGTTTTTATTTTTTCGAGTAGTACTGATATTCTAACCTTTGTTGGTGATGTAAGTATTTTTTCAATAACGGAGTCAATGCATCGCCTGGTGATGCCAAGGTTTTCTGACCACTCGGGTAATTTTGCGGTGGTCTGCAAAGCTAGAATGCCATCTTTCCAACCCTCTAAAATGCAGGAATCAAAGAAGGCCTCGAGTTTTAGCACGAGATTCCCTTTCTCAATGGCTTCGGTCATTCGAAGGAATTTAGCAGCACAAAATGCAGGTACAATATTGTGTGCGCTGAGATTGATTGTGATCCCATAGCAGAACTTAGCACACAGTTCAAAAGCATCTTCACCACCAGGAATATCATGAAGCTCCAAAGTAATACTTTCTGAATCTTCAGAATTTGAGCAAAGCCGTAGCAAGAGGCCGCACTTAGGAAGAAGTTGGTGCTGCTAAAAGGAATTCCCCAATTATTAACAATGATCCAATTCCTTTTCAATCACAACACATTTAACATGCGCACAAAATTTACATAACTACAGATTAGGACAACTGGCTGAACAGTCATACAAATTTACATAGCAACACATTTTGTGAAAACAAGTTTGATACCCTTTTGATTGGTTGGTTGGGATTAGGTTAGATTAGGTACCTCTCCAATTACCTACCACAGGACCCAAAAAAACAAAAGACAAAAAATACCATGCGTAATGATATATTCTCACTAATTTTTCCTGTAGGAGAAGTTGGTTTTAAATTGACATAAATAAAAATTGGATAACTGGGTATCCTTTTTAATAATAGAAACCTGTCTAACCATCCTATTTAAAGAGTATGGAGGTAGGAAAAATTCATTGATAAGTATTATATAGAACCCATAAAGTATTTTTTGGAAAAATAATTGGTTAATTAACCTAAATAGCTTACTTTTAAACCTTAATGAGGATAACTAATACCACTACAGTCTCGTTCATGGACATATTTCTAAATGGTAAATATCTTGCTGAATCTAATCACAGACAACTTACTAGCTATTATATATGTACTAAATTCTATAGGTAAACTTTCTATTTTGTTTGCGTTTTTGGTGCCATTAACTTTCAAACATTGTAATTTGTCTCGCTTGAGGACACGAAGACCTGTGGTTCGTGACTCTCTCATAAAACTTTGAGTAGTTTGATCCCGAAGAAATCATACCTTATGGAGTAGATAAGTGACATTTCTGATCTTGATGACGAGATCACTAGAAACATTTGAAATCACCGTCCTGCAGCATACCATTGTCATTTGTCACAAACACTAAATGATCAAAATGCATGTGATCGACCAATGTGAACAGCACACCTCAATTCATGATTTAGCCTTTCCACATTATAATACCTGGTTGCCTCTTCCGTATAGAATGTGTCCGGCCTTGTCCCAAGTTTCATAAACTTCATCTTTCTGATTATTCTTTGATCAGTTTATCGAACTGGGACATGCCTCTTCCTAATATTACCTGAAAATATACACATAAATAGAATATTTACATTTGAAATTTACCCATTCAATAGAAAATATTTTGAAGTAAAAGAAACTACAAAGTGTATCTACATATAGCTTACATACACAGATGTGTTAAAATTATTTTGAGAAGATGAAGGAATTTAAATCCATTGCTGTTTTAGTGTGCCTCCTCCTAATTAAATAAAATAGGAGTCCAATTCCCGAAACATTAGCCCTACATGACAATGAACGAGCCCCCGCTATAAGCAATATATAAGGGCCCCAAATAAATATTTTTACTGTCAAGCTTTAGAAAAATTATACTACTTACGTATATTATGAGAGTAATCTGCAACCTCAGAAATAGTTTCATATGGGAAAAATGAATAAATCAAAAAACAAAGACTCTACTAAAGAGAAATAACACCAAATATTCCTTTACCTGTTGGTCTCTCAATTGGTGTAAGGCTCCCCCAAGTTAAATAATAAACATCCTTACACAAGTAAAATATGCTTTAAAAAACATGTGTGCGAATAAATTCTCAGAAACTCCAGTATTGCTCAACTTGATGTGGAAAAGTAAAGAAGGGTGAATTGATTTAGAGAGAGAGAGAGAGAGATGTAAATGTGGAGGCAGCTGGAGCACTTTATCACCACTGAATCACTGAAAACAACTTGAGAATCAAGATAGATAGCTGGTGGTCCGGGCTTTAAGAGAGAGAAAAAGTGGTGGGAGAGAGAAAAAAAAAACACAGAGTGCCGATATGGAAGAGTATCAACTACTTTTGATCTGATCAAAGGGGAAAGTCAGCTAGTTATATTCATGGAAATAGGAGAACAACATACAAGCCACTCATTACAGTGTAGTGGGAATTACTAGATCCCAAGGCTGTGAGTATGAACAATCACAAAATGTTAGGGTGGTGTGTCAGCTTTTGGTTCCAATTGCCTGATTTGGATCCTTATTATTTGGATACGGTCTACATTCTTTTCAATTGACAAAGTGCTGCTCAGTGGATCCCAATGAAGATTTTCTCTTTTTTCTCTTTGTCCGTATTAAATTGGATTTTTTTGTTAAATAACAAGCCTACACTATGTTCTTCTTATGTTAATGTGGAAACTGTATTTTGTGCACATGTTGGGTACTATATGGTATGTTCTTTTTTCTTATTTAATTTTTATCAAATATAATTGATTAATTACAGAGATCACTTCAGTGCAGATAATGATTTTTGAGATAATAATTAATTAATATAGTGACAACTCTAAATTCTTATAATATGAATAGCTAGAATGGTCAAGCGAAAACGTTATGAGTCTCGTGTTACATCGCATGAAAAAAAGGAGGAATCTTCACTTGCAATCATCTTAATCCTATACAACGTGAGTAAATGGGTCATTGTTGGCAACATAAAATTCGGGCTTTGCTAAGATCGTAACTCGGGGATGAAGGAACATAATATGAAATTAAACAGAGTATTTGATCAGAAGTAAGAAATGGGTTGACATGTGACACCGATGATTCTAGAATAATTTGATGAGTACGTTGGGTCAAATCGTATATTCAAAAGTTCATCTTGTCACTCACAAAGTAGCTTGAAGAACGTGGAGTGATGGGACGGTTACCAAGGACTTTGTTGAGATATGACAACGTTCATGAAGGAGTTGGCATCGTTTAAGGCCAGAGCCTTGGAAGAGAAGAGATGCATGGTGTATGTGGAAGCCCATGTGCAAGCTATCCAGACATTAGAAGAAAAAAACAATTCCCGACAACAAGTTTAGTCGCCAAATACACTAATTTTAGAGACTAAATTTAGTTTAGTCGCTAATTTTAGTCGCAAAAAGTGTATTTTGTTATAATGAGAGGTGGTTACGTTGTTGAGCAAGTATATAAATACCCATTGAAAGCTTCAGAGGAAAGGGTCCTATAACCGAACAAAGAATATTAATTTTCTTTATCTATCTAGTACTTATTATTCACTCGCTAGCACTTTTTTAGTTTTCATAAGAGTTTGAGTAATTAGCCCAGTTCCCTTGTTGCTTGTTAACACCATTAGTTAAAGTTGAGATTAATCTTTACTAATTCTAGGTTTATTTCTCTTTCGATTTGATTCTCTGCGTTCATATATACTTGGCAATTATCGAACAAATCCTATTGACTGGTGCATATATTTGGTTCTGCAGTTTGTGCTACGACGGGATAATCCTTGTTGACACACTTGCATTTACGATTTTACCCATAACACCAAATTAAGTCGTTATGTATTCAATAATATGTATCCGGTGGTACCCAAATTAGCGGTGGACAAATAAGTTCGCCATGGCAAGATTTCTTGACCAACATACTTTATGAAAAACCTTCAGCTACGTGAAATTTGATTATATGTCTAAATTCTCAACATAATCCCTCCAACAGAGCTACACAGACATAGTTTCTGGGTTTGAGGTAATTTTTTTTTGGATTATTCTATATTCTTATGTAATTCAATTTGTAGTTTTGCATCAGAAAAGACTATGAATCAAACTTAAATAACGTTGAGTCGTTGAGAAAAGACAAAAATAATTTCAAAAAATCTGTTTGTTTTGAATTATTTTTGTCTTGAATGATTTTAATCTGTAAACAGAAGTATAATTATACAGAAACCAAAGAAAAATGAACAGGAAAACATACCACAAAAATTAAGGAAGGGTGATTGAGATAAGCTGTTAGAAATCCTTCAAACTCCAATTTGGAGAGAGATCTGCCGTAGGTATCGGCATAGCACCTCCATTTGCGGACTCTCTGAATCTAAACCCGACTATTTATCCGCACTAATTCAATCAAGGAGGTGGAACACATATACCCGAAAACCCGACACAAAATTTAGTTGCTTCATGCATGCAATGATGGACTCCTTCCCCATAGAGAGAGAGAGAGAGAGAGAGAGAGTTAGAGAGAGAGAGAGAGAGAGGCGTGCCATGGTGTCTGTTAAACATGAGTACATTATAACTGTTGGTGAGACGTACCAGAATGAGTGTCTCTAAGTCTCGCCATGACTGTTGGAGAGAGAGAGAGAGAGAGAGAGAGAGAGAAAGAGAGAGAGAGAAGGGGCGTTGTGGGATTAGTCAACATGGTAATGTATCAAAAGAATAAAATGATTAAACTGCTTGAAAAGAAAAAAAAAAGGGAATTAAAAAAGCATACAAAAGTCTATTAATTCTCTATGTGATTTATTTGCCCAAAGCGGGCAGCAATAAAGTTTCTGGGGGGTGGGTCTATCAGTCAAGTCACTCAAAACATGAGAAGAAATACTCATGCAAGTGGTGGTGGTGGTGGGGTGGACCTTATGCTCTTACACACCATCTCTAGGGGTTGCTCAAACACTAAATATTTATAAACTTTTTTTTATTTTAAATTTTCAAACTTTTTTCCTGTGTAATTTTACGTACTTTCAGTAAATCCTAATTCAAACACTAATATCTTTTACATTCTTTTTCTTTCTCCTCAAATTTTATAAATGATCAGTAGTATTTTTCAAATTTTGTATCAAATCGGCAAAAAAACAAATTTGATGAATCTGTTAAGAGTGAATTGTAATATCTGACTATTAAAATTGCAAAGTGAGATAGCAAGATACACTTTTAACGCCAATGGTTTAAAAGTGTCCAGAAGGGTGGCTTGCCCCTCGAAATTTTGTATAACTTCTATAACACTCCTATTATTTATATTCGTTATCATTTACCCCTTGAAAAACTATGTACATAATTTTTTTCAATAACCGAGGTATTCGGTCGATTTGAAACCAAGCTAAGATAAAGTTTAGAAGAGTCTCCACCTAATTACCGACTAGTCCTCGAGACCTTAGGCAAAAACGACCGAATAAATCCTTTAATGACTCCAAGTATTAAGTTGTCGAGTTCTAGCCCCAGAACGTCTGAATTTGCATCTTGTCCGCTCTACCAGACGAATTGTAACCCATAAAAGTAAAGAGAAAAAGTTGGGGAAAAAAAAAAGAACGTGTTTTTGAAGAAAATAAAAAAAAACAGATTCCTCAAGAAAAATAAAGTTGCCTGTGGGTAAGTGGGGCCAAAGGAAAAGGGAAGAAGGATCTCTCCGTTGAATCCTCATCATTCTTCCCCCCACTAAAGAAATAACATATGTATCATTCTCCTCTTTCTTTCCTCTCACTGATGGGTATATTTTCTCAGGCTTTCACATTCAAGGTCATCAATCTTTGGCCCCACCATATGGTTTGTGTCACCCTTTGATATTCATATCAATCGGCTCGCGTGTCTTTTCCTGTACCGTTTGATTCGTTATATCTAATACCTCTCCGCCTGTTCCCTTCACTTTGATAGGACTGGTCGGGGGGTTATTACACATATCCTATCGGGCCTAATTCCTCCTGTTGGTTGTTTTGGAGGCTATGCTCAGACAACTATTCCCCTCCCGGGAAAAAAGATTATTCTTTGCTTCTTAAACACGGCCCTTGTCACCAATTCAAGCAAGCGCCTGTGTCACTAAACACCAAGTCGTCTGCTCCATTTATTTAGCAGAAATAAAATATCCTGATACCACTGTTGTAAAACTGAGAGAAGAAAAACAGTAAAGAAAACAGAGGTAGACTGAAAACTCTGAATACTTTATTGATAAGAAAATGGCCATTATATAGGCTGAAAACAAACAGTAAAACCCCCAAAAATAGGCACCACTAACACATGTTAAACAAACTCCTACAAACTAGGTAACAAACTGCTGAAACCTGAAGACTAGGGCAACCTGCACAACCTGCAGCTAATTTATCTCAACAATTCTACTGAACTCCTAAAGACTAGGACAATCTGTAACTAATTTATTCAACAATCCCTCCCTTAAACTGATGTTCCACACATAACATCAGTTTAATAAGACTCAAGATTTTGAAGGACCATCTCTCAGATAAAGTCCTTAAAACTGCAAACACCAAGTAGCTCTCTGAGCTTCTGAAATGCTGGAAATTTGAGAGGCTTTGTAAGAATATCAGCAATCTGGTCTTCACTTCTGCAGTAAACCAAATTAATAACTGCATCATTTGTGAGATCCCTCAAGAAATGATACCTCACATCCATATGCTTGCTTCGACCATGTAGAACAGGATTCCTTGAGAGTTTTATTGTTGAACTGTTGTCACAGTAAATGAGAGTAGGACCATCTTCTTTGAACTGCAGCTCTTCAAGAATTTTCCTCAGCCAAATAACTTGACAAGCACAAGCTGTTGCTGTGGTTAGTGACACAGGCGCTTGCCGGAGTTAGCTGATTGGAGGAGGCAAAATGGGGGTGTTGCAGACGACTTTGCCCACTCGATGTGGAGGGGGTGATTGTTGGGATTCCACCCCGTGTGGGCCTTGGGCTTAGGCTGCTCAGTCTTTAGGACTTAGTCTTGATAAGCACCTATTTAGTAGGGTTGTTGGGATTCCACCTATTGAGTAGGGTTGTTGGGATTCCACCTATTTAATAGGGTTTGTCTGTGTAACTCTATATATATACTCTGTGATGCCTTGTGTATTTAGTGTGGTAACACAATGTAGAGAGAGAGGCAGAGAGTGTGTGAGAGGGAAGCCGGTTGTGGTTTTCCCGGAGAGAGAGAGATACACGAGAGAACTGGTGAGGATTCATTATAGTGAGATTGAGTGTGAGTGTGTAACACAAGAACACGGAGTTTCTCCGGATTATAGTGAAACCCCCCTCCCCGTGGACGTAGGTCAGATTTGGCCGAACCACGTATATTTGTGTGTTTGATCTTGCTCTTGATTTTACTGCTTCTGTTGCGTGTGGTGCGTTGTTGGAATCCTAACAAGTGGTATCAGAGCCAAACAGTGAGAGTTCTCAAAACAGTTCAAAATAGCAGCAACTATTTTCTGATGGCTTCAGATTCAAATTTTGTGCAGGCAGCGATCCCACGTTTTGATGGTCACTATGACCATTGGAGTATGCTAATGGAGAATTTTCTACGGTCAAAAGAGTATTGGCCGATCGTTGAATCTGGAATTGAAGCACCAGCAGCAAGTGCAGACTTGACAGATGTCCAGAAAACAGAGTTGGAAGGGAGAAAGCTCAAAGATTTGAAGGCTAAAAATTATCTTTTTCAGGCAATTAATCGTCCCATCTTGGAAACAATTCTTAGCAAAGAAACTTCCAAAGATATTTGGGATTCCATGAAGCAAAAGTATGAAGGCTCAGCAATAGTGAAGCGAGCACATCTTCAAGCCATAAAGAGAGATTTTGAGACTCTCCAAATGAAAACTGGAGAGTCAGTTACAGATTATTTTGGAAGAGCTATGGAGATCGAAAACAAAAGGCGAATCAATGGTGATAAGCTTGCCGATGGAGATGTCGTTGAAAAGATCCTGCGAAGTTTGCTTCCAAAATTTGACTATGTTGTGTGCTCTATTGAAGAGTCTCATGACATTGATAAAATGTCAATTGATGAACTGCAGAGCTCCTTGCTGGTCCATGAACAGAAGCTGAACCGAAGTTCAACTTCAGAGGAGCAATCTTTAAAGGAGCAAGCTTTAAAGGCTTCTATCTCTACTAATTTCTCAAACTCTAGAGGAAGGGGTAGAGGTAGAGGTCGAGGAAGGGGAGATCGAGGCAATAGAGATGGCAGCAGGTTTTTCAAAGCCAATGATGATCAATTTCAGGGCAAAGACAGAGGACGAGATCAACATTTTGACAAATCCAAGATTGTGATCCTACAATGTTTGAAAGTGCTGTCAAAGAATCAAAATGGCGGAAGGCTATGGATGCTGAAATTGCAGCCATCGAAAAGAATGACACTTGGGAGTTATCTGATCTTCCAGAAGGGCACAAAACAATTGGTGTAAAGTGGGTCTACAAGACAAAGTTAAAGGAGAACGGTGAAGTCGACAAGTACAAGGCACGCTTGGTCGCCAAGGGCTATAAGCAAGAGTTCGGTGTTGATTACAAAGAAGTCTTTGCTCCAGTTGCAAGACATGACACAATCAGGTTAGTGATTGCATTAGCAGCTCAGAACTCATGGCCTATCTTCCAACTGGACGTGAAGTCGGCATTTCTCCATGGAGATTTGAAGGAACTGGTATTTATTGATCAACCTCCTGGTTATGTGAAATCTGAAAATGAGCATAAAGTGTATCGACTAAAAAAGGCTCTATATGGATTAAAACAAGCCCCATGGGCTTGGTATAATCGTATAGAAACTTATTTTTTGAAGGAAGGATTTCAAAAATGTCCTTAAGAACATACACTATTCATAAAAGTTGAGGATGGTGGGAAAATGCTCATTGTTTGCTTATATGTAGATGATTTAATCTATACCGGAAATAATGCAACCATGTTTGAAAGCTTTAAGAAATCCATGATGGCTGAATTTGAAATGTCAGATCTTGGCATGATGCATTACTTTCTTGGTATAGAAGTGTTACAATCCTCTACTGGTATTCTTATATCTCAAAAGAAGTATGTGAGAGAAATCTTGGAAAGGTTTCAGATGAAGGATTGTAATCCTGTGAATACACCATCTGAATTTGGTTTGAAGCTAAGCAAGGATGATAGAGGAAAGAAGGTTAACAGTACTCTGTACAAGCAAATTGTGGGGAGCTTAATGTATTTGACTGCAACAAGGCCTGATATAATGCATGTTGTAAGTGTCATTAGTAGGTACATGGAATGTCCAAAAGAGATTCATCTTTTGGCTGCAAAAAGAATTCTTAGGTACTTGCAAGGTACTAAAGAGTTTGGGTTGATCTTCAAAAAGGGAGAAAAGTCAGATTTGTTTGGCTTTACAGATAGTGATTATGCAGGAGACTCTGATGATCGGAAAAGCACATCTGGGTATGTCTTTATGTTGGGAACAGGAGCTATTTCATGGTCATCAAAGAAGCAGCCAATAGTCACATTGTCAACCACTGAAGCTGAATTTGTTGCAGCAACAGCTTGTGCTTGTCAAGTTATTTGGCTGAGGAAAATTCTTGAAGAGCTGCAGTTCAAAGAAGATGGTCCTACTCTCATTTACTGTGACAACAGTTCAACAATAAAACTCTCAAGGAATCCTGTTCTACATGGTCGAAGCAAGCATATGGATGTGAGGTATCATTTCTTGAGGGATCTCACAAATGATGCAGTTATTAATTTGGTTTACTGCAGAAGTGAAGACCAGCTTGTTGATATTCTTACAAAGCCTCTCAAATTTCCAGCATTTCAGAAGCTCAGAGAGCTACTTGGTGTTTGCAGTTTTAAGGACTTTATCTGAGAGATGGTCCTTCAAAATCTTGAGTCTTATTAAACTGATGTTATGTGTGGAACATCAGTTTAAGGGAGGGATTGTTGAATAAATTAGTTGCAGATTGTCCTAGTCTTTAGGAGCTCAGTAGAATTGTTGAGATAAATTAGCTGCAGGTTGTGCAGGTTGCCCTAGTCTTCAGGTTTCAGCAGTTTGTTACCTAGTTTGTAGGAGTTTGTTTAACATGTGTTAGTGGTGCCTATTTTTGGGGGTTTTACTGTTTGTTTTCAGCCTATATAATGGCCATTTTCTTATCAATAAAGTATTCAGAGTTTTCAGTCTACCTCTGTTTTCTTTACTATTTTTCTTCTCTCAGTTTTACAACAGTGGTATCAGGATATTTTACTGATGAAAGGAAGGCTCTACAAAGTTACTTGTCAAGAGAATTCGAAATGAAAGACCTCGGTCATTTGAAATATTTTCTTGGGATCGAAGTGTCTCGATCTGATAAAGGAATTTTCTTGTCTCAAAGGAAATATGCTTTAGATTTGTTGCAGGAAACTGGTATGTCAGCATGTCAACCAGCGGATACACCAGTAGAAGAAGGATTGAAGTTATGTGTAGAGACTAATCAGGTGCCTGTTGATAAAGGGAGATATCAGAGGTTGGTTGGAAGATTGATGTACTTAGCCCATACAAGGCCAGACCTTGCCTATGCATTGAGTATTGTCAGTCAGTTCATGCATAATCCTGGAGAACAACATATGAATGCAGTTATGCGCATTTTGAGGTATCTGAAGTCTGCTCCTGGAAAGGGCATTTTGTTCACTAAAAATGTAGATTGTCAAAGCGTGGATACATATACTGATGCTGATTGGGCTGGAGCAATAGATGACAGACGATCTACTTCAGGATACTTCACCTTTGTAGGTGGTAATCTCGTTACGTGGAGAAGCAAGAAGCAGAATGTTGTTGCACGTTCAAGCGCAGAGGCTGAATTTAGAGGTATGGCACTTGGAATGTGTGAAGCATTGTGGCTAAGACTTCTCTTGATGGATTTGGGCTATCCGCCTAGGCAACCGGTTCGA